>VZQC01013897.1:2291327-2341824 GCA_009823505.1 Rhizomys pruinosus
AAAAAAAAAAAAAAAAAAAAAAATTCTAAGAAAAAAAGTAATAAAACATTTTTTTCTAAAAGTTGAAGCTATGTCATGATATATGTATGACCAGGGGTCAGGGATGAATGTAACTCAGTGGAGTGCGTACCTGGCATGTGCAATGCCCTAGTAGCCCTCCTGACCTAGCACATGGTGCATGCTGGAGGAGGCAGGAGAGAAGGAATTCCGCTTCATCCTCAGCTTCATAGCAAGCTTGGGTTACATGACTCCCTGTCTTCAAAAAAGAAAAAATGTATCGTTAAGCGCATTTAAACTCAGTGAATTTTCTCAAACTATCACTATCACACTATCCAGCACCTACCCTACCAACACCCTCCCGCCCCCATTTTGAGTGAACTCTTATGCTGTATATTGGTTGGTGTGGCCAGTGGCACATTCTTGTAAGCCTTGCTCTGGAAGGCAAAGGCAGCAGCATTGCTGCAAGTTCAAGTCCTGGTCTACAGAGGAGGTCCCCAAAACCAAACAATCACCAAGGTTGTGTGTGTGTGTGTGCACTGTTTGGAGACTGAGACACGGTATCTTACTGAAAGTAGCTCACTGACTGGGCTGTCTAGCCAAGTGTTCCAGTTTGTCTTCCATTGCTGTGACAAAACACTGACCAACACCAACTTGGGGAGGAAAGGGTTTATTCAGCTTACATCTCCTGGGTCACAGTTCATCACTTAGAGAGCCCAAGGCAGGAACCTGGAGGCAGGAGCTGAAGCACAGGCCATGGAGGAATGCTGTTCACTGGCTTGCTCCCCTGGCTCATGCCCAGCCCACCTTCTTATACTGTACACAACAACCTGCCCAGGGTGGCACCACTCATTATGGGCTGGGCCCTTCCACACTGCTTGGCCATCAAGACAATACTCCACAGATGTGGCCACAGGCCAATCCAATGGAGCCAATTCCCCAATTGAGGCTCCCTCAACCCAGGTGTGTTAAGTTGACACTAAAGCTATCCAGCACACGGGCTTTGCCTGTCTGCCCCGCCCCATCCCCCATTGCTGGCCTTACAGGGATGAACCACCATGTGCTGGGGTGGGGGTGGGGGTGGGTTGCTGGAGATTTGAACTCAGGTCCTCATACTTAAGTAGCAAATGCTTTATCCACTGCCATCTCCCCAGCTGAGATCACCAAGGTTCTTTTTTTTTTTTACTTTTTTGTTGCAATTTTCATACAGTATATAATTTGATGGTGTTTAGATCCTCTCCCCTGTTGCCCCTCACCAAATTTATATACAAAATAAGGCTTATAGAATAATTCGTATCCCCAAATACCCTTCAGGGTGGTCGTCCACAGGGGCCTGGAGTCCCATGCTTGACAGAGTCTCTGCCCCTCTTCCCCGCAGCCGCCTGTTGCCACAGTTTCCTCAGGTGGACTTGGAGCTTCTTACCCACTTCCTTATTATCTATGCTGGGATTTTTTTCTGGTTTGAACTTACAGTCACCAAGATTCTTAACAGTGCAGGAGAGTGGTATGGTTTGCAAAGCATCAAGTCAAATGGCAGTTTGAAAAAAGGCTACCTTTGAGTTGTTCTGGAGTTTTTTGTTTTGATTGTCTTTTTTTGCGTCAGGGTCTCCCTGTAGCCCAAACTGTCCTGGAACTCGTTATGTAGATCAGGCTGGCCTCAATCTCACAAAGATCAGCTTGCCTCAGCTTCCCAAGTGCTGGGACTAAAGCACACCCAGTGCCTGCTGCTTTTAGTTTTATCAATAAAATGGTCATGTGAAAATAGTTATTAGATGTGAATAAGGATAATATATCTGACTTTTTCCTCTGTATTTTAAATATTTTGTTAAATTGTATATGAAAAAAAGAAAAAAAGAAGTTGTATATGAAACATTTATACTAAGCATTAAAAAAAAAAAAATTCTGGTTTCATCTTAGCAAGAGGCAGTTGGGGTGGACCTCTGGTTCCTAATCACTAAGTCCACATCAGAACCTGGAATCTCACTTAATGTCAGGTGCATTGAAAGGAAACGAGGTTGAGGAGTAAGAACTGAAAGCCAGAACTGGAAGCACAATTCTGGTAACTTTTACAAAAGGAGAAGTTAAAGGAATTACATAGTAATGAACTAATAACATAACTGCTTCAAAGCCTTCACTTTGAAAACAAAAGGACATTTTAGCTGGGCTTGGTGGTACACACTTGATCTTATCTCTCCAGAGACAGAGGCAGGTAGACCAACTTGATCTACATAGTGAATTTCAGGCCAGCCAAGGCTACATAGTGAGAGGCTACCCTCCCCCCCACCAATTTTATAATAATGGTTTTTAAATATATATATATAGAGAGAACGGAATGAAACATATCTCCCAATTCAATGTTAATCTCACCTTTTAGAAAAAGAAATGATCACCTGTAATCCCAACACTTGGGAGGCAGAGGCACATGGGTCTCTGTGAGTTCAAGGCCAGCCTGGTCTACATAGTGAGTTCCAAGACAGCTGGGGCTACAGGGAGACCCTGTCTCAAAAACCAATAATAATAATAGTAATAATAATAATAGAGCCCATTAGAGGCTGGGATTATGGTACACCCCTATAACCCCAGTACTCAGGAGATTCAGAGTAGAAGTTGTAAAAATTGATGACAGCCTGGGCTATTACTACATACTGAGACCCTACCTTAAAGAAAAAAACAAAAACCATGAAAACAGACTATAAAACTCCACTCAACTGTTACTCCACTCAGAAGTTGAAAGGTTGATCTTGAACTTGATGCCTGTTAATTCTGTAGCTGTTTTCTTTTACTACAAGTATCTATGTATGTGTACAGCACATTGTATTAGTATCTTAAAATTTTACAGAAATAGTATCTATGTATAACTCTGCTGACTATGTAACAGCATTAGCTTCTGTGTGTGTGATGTTAGGGATGTGGGTGTGCGTGCAAAGGCCAGAGGTTAAATGAAGTCAGGTGTCTTTGTTCTCCAACTTTTTTTTTTTTTTTTTTTTTTTTTGGGCCAGAGTCTCTCACTGACTTGAACTCACTGATTTAGCTGAGCTGGCTGGCTAGCAAGCCACAGGAGTCCAACTGGCTCTGCCTCTCTAGTGCTGAGATCACAGGCCCATCTTTCGTTTTCTTTTTTTTTTTTTTTTCAAGACAAGGTCTCCCTGTAGCCCACTGTCATGGAACTCACTCTGTAGACCAGGCTGGCCTTGAACTCACAAAAATCTGCACAGGCACATCTTTCTAAGTGAGTTCTGGGAACTCAAATTCAGGTCCTGGGCTGAAGAGATGGCTCAACAATTAAGAGCACCTGCCTTCAGTTCCCAGTACCCACACATTCTTGACTCCAGTTCCAGGGGATCGACACCCTCTGGCCTCCACAGGCATTGCACAACACAGGTGCACTTACATGTATTCAGGCAAAGCACACACGCACATAAAATTTAGAAAAAAAGAATCAGGGCTGGAGAGATGGGTCAGCAGTTAAGAGTATGTGCTGCTCTTCCAGAGGACTCAAGTTCAATTCCTAGCACTCATATCAGGCAGCTTACAATGCCTATAACTCCAGCTCCTGAGGAATCTGATGCCTCTCGTTTCCTGGGGCACTTGCATTTGTGTACACATACCACAGCAGTTAAAAGCACTGGCTGTTCTTGCAGAGGACCTGAGTTCAATTCCTTGTACCCACATGGTAGTTAACTATCTGTAACTCCAGTTCTACAAGGTCTGATGCCATCTTCTAACCAATTTCTATGGGCATTGCACAATACAGGTGTACTTCTATACATGCAGGCATAAACTTTTTTTTAATGATATTTTTATTTTTTATGTGTATGAATGTACTGTCTGCATGTAGGTTTGTGCACCTGTGTCGTGCAATGCCTCAGAGGTCCGAAGAGGGTGTTGGATTCCCCTGGAACTGGAGTTCTCCTGGAATTGGAGTTACAGATGGTTCTCAGCCACCATGTGGGTGTTGGGGATCGAACCTGGGTCCTCTGCAAGAGCAGTCGGCACTCTTAACCGCTAGGCCATCTCTCCAGCCCCAAACTTTTCATATAATAATAAAGCTTAGGTCCTCATTCTTGTGTGGCAAGTGTTTTACCAAGTGAGCCATCGCCCCAGCCCCAATGCTCAATTCTTCATAAATGATTTTTTTATTTTGGTAACTATTGCATTGTTTATTCAAATATCCCTAATTTATCAATTTCCCACCAAAAAGCAGTTAGATGGTTTCACTTGATTCTGCTTCTTAAAACCTTACTGTAATAAACATGTCTGAACATGTCTAAAATGTATGTTCTTAGAGGTTTTTTTTTTAACTAAATCTTAGACAAAAAGCTAGAAATGGAATTGCTGATTTATAAGGTGTGCGATTCTTTGACTTCAGGTAATGCAGGAGTTTGTGTTTTTACGTCATCCGTTACTAGATTTCAAAAGTTTAGAAGGCCTTTTATTTGTAAAGTGATGGTATTTTAATGTAGTTGCTGGTGAGGATGACATAACTTCACTTTCTTGTTTCCTTTTTATAGCTTTTTCTTTTTTCTGATTCCTTTATAGGAGGTCTTCGTATATTCTGGATACTAATTTTCTTGTCAGTTAATTATGGTGCAAGTATCTCCTCATATGGGAAGTGGTCTGTCTGTGATAAACCAAGTTCCTATAGAAATGGAACTTGTTTAACCATTGTTAAATCTTTCTTATAGTCCTTATCTCTCCTTGCCTGTCACTCTCTCGTTCTCTCTCTCCCTCTCTTTCTCTCTGTCTCTCTTTCTCTCTCTCTCTTTCTCTGTCTCTCTTTCTCTCTTTCTCTCTGTCTCTCTCTCTCTTTCTCTCTCTCTCTTTCTCTCTCTTTCTCTCTTTCTCTCTTTCTCTCTCTCTCTTTCTCTCTCTCTCTTTCTCTCTCTTTCTCTCTTTCTCTCTTTCTCTCTCTCTCTTTCTCTGTCTCTCTTTCTCTCTCTTTCTCTCTGTCTCTCTCTTTCTCTCCCTCTCTTTCTCTCTGTCTCTCTCTCTCTTTCTCCCTCTCTTTCTCTCTGTCTCTCTCTCTCTTTCTCCCTCTCTTTCTCTCTCTCTCTCTCTTTCTCTCTCTCTCTTTCTCTGTCTCTCTCTCTTTCTCTCTCTCTTTCTCTCTGTCTCTCTTTCTCTCCCTCTCTTTCTCTCTGTCTCTCTCTCTCTCTTTCTCTCTCTCTGTCTCTCTCTCTCTTTCTCTCTCTCTCTTTCTCTCTGTCTCTCTGTCTCTCTCTTTCTCTCTCTCGTTCTCTCTCTCTCTGTCTCTGTCTCCCCGAGCTACCAGGTGACAACTTCAGTATTCTGCCTGGAAATCTGGCCGGAGTGCCCGGGTCCATAGGTAAGTTTTCTCTCTGCATTACTGGAGAGAGAACAGTGTTGTTGAACACCTTTACCTCTAGTGTCTAATAACATCTTGTTTCTCTTGAAGTTGATACTGGCAGTCTCTCCTTCAGGACAATGAGCACATAGCCTTGTACTAATGGTATGTTCAAGGAAATGTAGGCTATCACTAATATGGCTTGAAATTATCCCAGTTTCCAACCAATTCTTAGATGTTTGTGTTAGATACCTCCAATTGCCTCAAAACTTAGTGGCTTAAAACAATGGTCATTATTTCTGTTTCTTTGGGTAAGATATTTGGGAGGGGCTCAGCTAGGGCAAGAAGACCCAGTTCCAAGAGGATTTGCTGACACTGACAAGACTCCTCAGTTCCTCCCTGACCTTATGAAAGCCCTAGGTCCCTCAATATAGGGGCATTGTCATAGAGTTTCTCATATTCTTGGAGTGTGACAACTTGTGTCCTTTAAAGTGAAGAATGTAAGCTCTAGCAAGTGGACATGACAAGGTCTTTTATGCAGCACCATCACCTGCTCACTATGACAAGGTACAATATTTGTATGATCAGAAGAGTTTTATCCCAGCCACTAAAAGCACACAATTAATTCCAGCCCACAGTCATGAGGAGAGGAATTTTCCTCACCTTCTTAAGGAACGGTACAGAAGAATATGGAGACACATTTTTGAAATTCCCATGCTGCCTCTAAACTAAATGAGATGCTGGGTTTTGATTTTCTGATGCCCAGGTCTGTTTTCTTGCAATCTGCAGGATCATTTCTAAACCTCAGGCTCTGATTGGACATAAGCATGCAGGGTACCTCTGAAATCTGCTCAGTTGCAAGAAGCAGAGAGCAGAGAGAGGGCTTGCAGTTTTGTGATTTCAGATCTCTGTTTTGATTTGGTTTAGTACTTAAGCTGTCCTGTAGCATCTGGGTGATAACCTTTCAGTAAAAAGAGAATGTGTAGGGGCAGGGGGAGGGTTCAGGTGGTGAAGTGCTTGCTACAGCATCATGAGGACCACAGTTCAGAGCCCAGAACATACGTGAAAGCCAAACATAGTAAATGCTGGTAACTCTAGCACTGGATGGGGGGAGGGGAGCAAGACAGGAGGAGCCCTGGGGCTCACTGGCCAGAAGTCTGGCCAAAACAGTGAGCCCCAGTCAGCTAGAGACGCTGCCAAAAAGGTAAAGTGGAAAGTGACTGAGGAAGACAGCTGACACGGACCTCCGGCCTCTGTAATGCATGCACACCCCCCACACGTAATGGGGGGGGGGTGAGATGCCTCAACCCATAAAGGCACTCGTCACAAATCTTGAAGACTTGAGTTGGAACATCCAGGACCTACATGGTAGAAGGACAGTTGTCCTCTGACCTCTACACTGTGTGTGCCTTCACACACACACACACACTAAATAGGTGAATGTAAAGTATGTCCCTATCATTATCACAGTGGGCCAGGCCATGCAGAAAGCACATGTGGGAAAGCCCAGCACATGGACACATGGTAGTGTGTAAAATCCAAATACAAAATGGCTCTTTATTCAAATGCTATAGATCATTATATAGGCAGTGTGACATCACCTCCCAAGGACCAATCCCAGGCCTTGTATCATTACATCCCAATTCATGGGTGTAGTCAGAGAAGTCCTGTGACTCTCTGGGGGGCGCTGGCTGGAAATGTTAGCCCACGCATACCTAAGCTCAAACCAGATACGCCTACATGAATGAATGTAATTTTTTGTAAAAAGTCAATCCCTGTATGCCCCGTAAGTCCTGCCATGCCCCTACCTCCGGATCCCCCATTGCCCTCCAGCTAGATCCCTCTTCTCCATCTACAATGGCCTCTTTGCTGCTCCCTAAACACACAAGCACCCTCCTCCTCAGAGCCCATGTCCCACTGCCTATCTGTCATTAAGTGTCCAGTATGCTCACTGATAATCTTTCCTGTCCTCACCTCTCTCCTCTAGACTCTGGATCACCCCACCCCAGCACCACACCCTGCTTACCCAACCTGCCCATTGTCACCGCCTCTCAGTCCCAGAGCTGTCTTATCCAATTGCACATTCAGTTCCAGGGACCTCAGAGCTTGGCTCAATGAGGGTCAGTCAGTGCCCTGTCTCTTCCCCAGGAAATACCAAGGCCACAGCGTCTCAGCCCCAAACAGCCTGCGCTCAGGTCTGATCCTAGAACTTCAAACTTCTGGCCTGGTTCATGTCTCCAGCCTGGGGATGATTCTAGAAAAGGGACTAGTGGTGATTGTCAGGGTGTGAGCTCCAGAAGCCCATTGGAATGCAGACACCTAAGATGGTGTTGCCAGGAACCTGCTCTACCAGGCTAGCCTTTGGCTATGCTAAAACAGGCCATCACCGATTACTCAGGAATCTTCCGCCTTTTGAAAGCCAGATTCCTGCAAAGTGTGCTACCCACCCCACTCTCACTGAATCCCACTCCCACCTTCTCCCTTAAATTCCCAAGCCAGACGCCATTCTGTGCTTGGCTCTACCTTTCCCCTGAGCCTAGCCCCGGCTACCCTGAATTAAACTTTGCTCCGGAGAGCTTAGACCTCGTGGCCTTTCATTTCAGGGGGAGCACTCCATAACCTTACATTCTGGTGCTGGTGACTCGGATCGCCATTTTGCCTGCCCCTCGGGTAGCTTCAGGGTAGCCGGTAAGCCGGATACCGAGCGCAGGCTACAACAGCACCCACCAGCATTCGGCCAAAGGTACCTTCTCTCCTCTCCTTATCCTACCCTACTCTGTTCCCATCTGACTGTGCGTGAGAGTTAAGAGTGCGTGTTATGGTTCCACAACTCTCGGGCTACGGAATCTGATTGGGCCCCAACCCTCGGTTCCGCCAAAGCCTCATCGGGCACTCATCACACTTGTGATGACCGAGCACGGGGTTTATACGTGTGGCCCTCATGGTAAGACTTCCTAAGTCGCCTTGTGGGCACCGGATGGACAGGCACCTGAGTGAGGGGAGATCCTATCTCCCACCCCTACCTTCTGTGTAACCCTGTGTATGTTCTACCCCCCCCAGCTGCCCCCTCTGCCTCGACATTTCCTGTCCTAACTACTGCTTTCCATCTGCCTTCCCTCTGATCCTCTTCCTCCATTCTTTTTAGTCTCCTGTTATAGCCGTTCCCTTTTGGATCCCTGAGTGCCAGCAAAATCAGGGATTCCCTCCGATTTTTCCCGTCCAGATTGCTGTCTATCTACCAGGACACCGGGGACAGACTCTGTACCCGAATTTTGGCCTCCTCTGTGATTTTGGGACGCTGAATTCACAGACCTGCAGGCCCCGATTTCAGAGACTCCCACACTGGTCACATGGACCTGGGGTCTCTGAGCACCCACTTAGAACTAGGGCAGACGCACCTTAGCACTCAGGTGGGTGCTTTCTGAGACTAAAAAGAATCTATTTCCTTCCTACAGATCTCTTTTCTCTCTCTTCCTCTCTTCCTCTCCCCTCTTCCTCATCCTCTGATCCCTAATATGAGAGCCTCACACTCTAAAGGAGAGGCCCTGGGCCTCACACTCCTGGAGTGTCTCCTACACTCTTTAAGAGAACTCAACCTCTCCAAGGAAATCAACCCTAAGGTCCTTGAGAGACTCTGCTCTACTATCTGACCAGGATATCAATTAGCTAACAATATTGTCTGGCCTGAGACGGGTACCTTAGATCCCCAAATTCTCACAGCTTTGAGAATGGTCAGAATGTCTGTATGTACAGGCCTTCTTTGACCTTCGCTCACGTCCCTCTCTCTATTCCTCTTGCCACCCTCATCAGGTTCTCCTTGCCAAATCAGCAACACCCAGGTTCTGGTCACAGACAACTAAGGAAGCCTCCCGTCCCCATCCCTATACACTAGACCAGAACTCCACCTCTGCTTTTGACCTTGACGTGGCCAACCTAGGCTCTCCACTGGACCCTACCCCTCCTCCCACGGCTCCAGCTGTGGCTACTCCAACAGCTCTCTCCTCTCTGTGCCTCTCTCTCTCTGTGCCTCTCTCTGTCCCCATCCCACCCCTCTCTGCCCCCTGCCATGCTGCCTGGTCCCACCACGTGTCTGCAGGCAGCTTACGCTGGCAGACCCACATGGAAGTAAAGCATGCTCCTAGAGTGACCTAAGCCTCATGTGCCTTTTTATTGTTTCCTGCTTTTTTATACTTAATATTATTGGTGCCGTGGACTTGGTCGGACTTGCTGCAGTGTATTTCTCTGGACAACAGTTGCCACATTTCATGATGAGGTATCACTCTGCTCTCCTCCACTCTCCTCTCTTTGCCCCTCTCTCTGTGCCTCTCTCTTTCTCGGTCTCTCTGTCTCTCTCTGTCTCTCTGTCTCTCGATCTCTCTCTCTCTCTCTCTCTCTCTCTCTCTCTCTCTCTCTCTCTCTCTCTCTCTTAACTTCATTCCGCTTGTACTCCTCCCTCCTCCCTCTGCTTCTCTCAGCATTAGCCCTTCATTGTTTTGAATCCACAGGCTTGAACTGGGTTCCCGTACAAAGGTGGTACTCTCTCCTGCTTCCCTCCGTCTTCCTTCTCCCTCCTTCTCTCTGCCTGTCTCCCCTCCAATTCTTCCTTCATTTTAGCCTCCTGTTCCGCTTCAGAGACACTCCAGACCTGGAATCTCTGACCAGCCCCATTAGAGGATGTACGCCTCCACGCCGCCTCCCATTAGAGGACTCGTCCTCCACGCTATTCCCCTTTCTTCTGAGGCTAAAAAGCTTTACTTCCTTCCTTCAGCTCTCTCCTCTCCCCAGTCTGCCGCACAGCTGCCCCGCCATGTGGTTTTTCCCCTCCCCTGCACTGCCATGCCACGCTCAGCTGCCACTACCATGGGCTTTTTTTAAAACAGAAGGGAGCAGCAGCCACGCCCATTCCTCAGCCGCCATCTTGAGGCTGCCCCCTTTCTGCTGAGCCACAACAAGACCACGTGGCAGGAGGCCTGAATTCACATCAGACCTTGTAATAACTAATGCTATATTTCTATATTCTGATTCTCTTGCAATTTATTTAATGTCATATTCTGATCCTTTCACAATTTTAGTTTTGGGGTTTTATATTGGATTATACAAAGTCACTTGGAATTGCATTAATATATTTTTTTAATTTATTTTTTTTTTAATTTAATTTTATTTATTTTTGTATGTGTATGAGTGTGCTCTCTGCATGTAGGTTTGTGCACCCGCCGCGGAGTTCAGAAGAGGGTGTCGGATTCCCCTGGAACTGGAGTTCTCCTGGAGTTGGAGTATCAGACGGTTCTCAGCCGCCATGTGGGTGCTGGGGATTGAACCCGGGTCCTCTGTAAGAGCGGTCAGCGCTCTCAACCACTAGGCCATCTCTCCAGCCCCTTAATTTATTTTTTATGTGTATGAATGTACTGTCTGCATGTAGGTCTGTGTACCGTGTTGTGCAATGCCGCGGAGGTCAGAAGAGGGCGTCGGATTCCCCTGGAACCAGAGTTACAGACGGTTCTCAGCCGCCATGTGGGTGCTGGGGATCGAACCCGGGTCCTCTGCAAGAGCAGTCGGTGCTCTTAACCACTAGGCCATCTCTCCAGCCCAAGCATTAATACATTTTTATACAGAGTAGCCTGATTTTTGATCCTTATGGGTTCACTAACAGATTTTTCTTTTTTTTCTCCTGTGCTATGTAACCGTCCTTCTGACCAGAGACCATTTTAAAAATCCCTGGATTCATTCATACTCTGGTACTTGGACAGCGGCACATTGCTTCCCCTGCAATCCCTTCCCTCCAATGAAACAGCCTAAGTACCTTTGATATTGTCAGTTCTTTATTATATATAATTCTCTTTTCCATCACTTGTTAAAGTATTTCAATAAGATCATAGTTTTAAAACCAAAGGTGCAAGACGTTGTCTCAGCCTTGGCAGCGCAATTAATCAGAGATGCATGTTTTAAATAATATTTCTAAAGGTGTTTTTTCCAATGCATATGATGGTTCAATACAACTGCTAGTATAAAAATCTCTTAAAGGAATGTGTGCATAAATGTGTGTGTATGACATTGTTAAACAGCATATTAAGATCTGTCTGTATGATTACAATGCATGTGCCTTTGTTTAGCACAACCTTTACAAAGTGTCATTGCCAAATGTATTTATTAGAACCTTATTTATGAGTGTATGCATGAAGTACTGTTCACTTTTAAGAATTCTATAATGTAATTATGGCATATACAAGAAATTATGTTCCACCTACCAGGTACTATATACCTAGTTACAGCCTCAAGTGAAACAGACATATATAGAGTTACCCATACATACTAAAATTGTTTTATATATCTGTTATACTTTGCACATGTTACTTTTAATATCTTTAAGAGAAATTAGGTTTTACTTCCGGTGACCACACCGACAGTGCAAATGTAACCAATTTGGGTGAGCCCTAAGTATTATCTGCCTGCTGATGATATGTGACAATGCCCCCCCCCTTCCTTTTCCTTTTCAAAATCTGGGGACAAGTGACATGGCCTTCATTTGAGAAGTTACTGGTTTTAACCTCTTTATTATCTTGGGTTTGTTTCATGGGCTATGTTGTTAGAAACTTTTGCCTTGCATGGTTTAAATCATCATTGTACTTTGAGTACCTAAATGACCTTCATAGATCTTAAAGAACAAATTGTAGGACTTGCTGCATAGGTTTAATGTCAACTTGATGCACCTGAGCTGAGAAACCTCAATAATTGCCTTCATTGGACTGGCCTGTGCCCATTGTGGGCGATGCCATTCTTGGCCAGATATTTCTATACTGTATACAATAGGCTGAATATGAGCCAGCAATACAAGCCAGTAAGTAGCATCCTTTCCTAGCCTGTGCTGCAGACACTACCACCAGGCTCCTACCTTGAGCTTTTATTATTGGTCAGAATATTTTTGCCATAGCAATTAAGAATTTATTATCAGTACTTAAGTCAATGTTCAAGCTTTACTTAGGAGTTGTATGGTAATTAAAGTAGCAAATTAATTCAAACAATCCTCTTGGAGGTTAAGCAACCACACTTAAAGCTCCAATCTGATTTGGCAAGAGGGATTTGAAGGGACAATATTTTGGCCTCTACCCTCTGAGGTTGACTTGGGTCCTAGGGTCCTGCATCCGCAACTTTGTGCATGTCCTGTGGCAGCGAGTCACCAGTCATCCCACGCCAGGGAAGTCTTGGAGAGTCACTTAAAAGGACTTCATCCTGCCAGTGTCCAGTCAAAGGAGGAAAGTCCATATAGAGGAGAGACTCCTCATGCTTCAAAGTGAAGCTCTGGTCAAGCAAGGCCTGACTTTGTCCTCACATAGATGGAACTGGTGAAGAGAGCCAGGTGCAAGGCCTGAGTGACCCCTTAAGGACCAGAACCTCAACTGACCTCAACACCAAAACAAACTTCATTTATCTGAGCTAACTGTGTGGTTTTAAACACCCCAACAGGAAACTGTAATCTAAAGAAGAGAAAATGAAATAGGTTATTATCAGAGAGATAGGTGGGAGACCTACTGTGCCAAGTTAGGAATCTACTGTGCCAAATTAGAAAATATCTCAGAGATAGGTGACAGATTTAATGTGCCATGCCAGAAAATACCACCTTTTATATTCTCATGGTTATTGCTCTCATTCTGGAGCCCTGTGTATTAAAGCTGGCCCTCATTCTAGAGCTCTGTGTACTAAAACTTTTTCCAATTTCTCAAACCAGGGTACATGTCCTTTTTCCCTCGGCATTCCCTAGACAGGGACCCTCCAATCGCTAATGCACCCAGTAGCCCCCTGTTGGTACTGTGAAGTCCCTGCACTGGTATATTCATGTAAGACTCAACCAGCTTGTCCTTTCAGTTGCAGAGAAAACATCCACTAAGTACTGGCCACTATCGATCTGGACCAAACCCACCGGGCAGAGCATCCCAAGCAGCCAAAATGGGAAACTGGATTCTAACCCTCCAGCCTGACAGCCGTTCCCCCAAGACTTGGCCCCTGATCAGCTCTGAAGCAGCTACAGAAGACAGACCTCCACCCTTTTCCCTATAGAAACAAAAGGCTGGAATGTCAGGGTGTGAGCTCCAGAAGCTCATTGAAATGCAGACACCTAAGATCCAGTTGCCAGGAACCTGCTCTACCAGGCTAGCCTTTGGCTATGCTAAAACAGGCCATCGCTGATTGCTCAGGAATCTTCCACCTTTCGAAAGCCAGATTCCTGCAAAGTGTGCTACACACCCCACTCTCACTGAATCCCACTCCCACCTTATCCCTTAAATTCCCAGGCCAGACACCATTCACTGCTGGCTCTATCTTTCCCCTGAGCCTAGCCCTGGCTACCCTGAATTAAACTTTGCTCCTGAGAGCTTAGACCTCGGGGCCTCTCATTTCGGGGGAGTGCGCCATAACCTTACAGTGATCATATCTGACCACTGCCCCCTTGGTTCCATGCATTGAGGACTGAGGAGGGGTCATGACACAGCTGAGGCTGCAGGTCCTCAGCCAGGGAGCTTGCCTTTGAAAACTTATATTCCAAATGCTTATCAGATCTGAATTGTGTTTAAGTGTTTGCCTGACAGAAGACCAGGTCTTCTGAATGCAGCTCCTCCTTACTACTGCACATTTGCAGTTGTTGTCTAGGTTGGGCATTTGCTACAAAACAAACAGGCTTTAGAGAAACAACAGGAACGACAGCCCAGGGGCAAGCAGGCCATAAAAGTGGGGAAATCTGAGGCAATAATGGTTTATTCTGTTGTAGGGCCTGCGATATGAAAGGCTGGAGAGATGGGATTCCTAAAAAAAAACTTTTCTGTTTCTTGTGCACATTTTTTTCTATTTGACCAGAGAAGACTGTGCTATCTAGTAAGAATGTTCCAGCCTTACCAAGGTGATGTACAGCTTCAGTCTTCCAGATATTGGGAGGTGATAAATTAGGGATGGTGCTTACCCAGGTGGTTTTGGATTCAGCCAGCCTGACTTAGAGCAAGGCAAAGTCTCAGCCATGTGGCTTCAAAGAGGGGACTTGGCTGTGCAAGCCCACATTCTACAACAGTAAAATGAGGGCCAATTAGTAGAAAGTGTCATTTTCTTGTCCTGATACACGAGATGGAGTCAGCAAAAACAAGAGTGGGCGTGTCGCACAAAGAAAGCTGCTGCCCTTTACAAAGTCCTTTGAAGTGTTGAAAATGAGATGGGGGGGGGGGGAAATTCCGTGCTACTACAGTATGGCTTCAAGGCCCTGGGCCTCCACAGCTCACACTCTTGATCCAGGTAGGTGAGATGGGGCCTTGATCCATGTAGGTGTTGCAGAAAGAAAGCTCCCAAAACAAAAAACCCTTTCTGCATCCTGAGCTGCATTTCCTGCCAGACTGGCCAACTGATAAGCTCTTTGCTGCCTGTGGAGAGCTTGGAATACTGCAGATCCAGAGGCTGTTCACATTTTATCTGGGGACATCTTTAACCCCATAAATAGCCACGCCTTGCCTACCTCACTTTGTGAATTAACATGCTTGTGACTGACAGAATGTATTGACTTAGAGCACCAGGTCCCACCAATTAAAAGGCTAAGAATGTCATTAGATAGCATCTGAGACCCATAGTAGAAACAACCCCTGCTTTGCTATGGCCTGCCTACTGAATGTATCCACCAGTGTATTTAGGGCCTGCCTACTGAATATATCCACCAGTGTATTTACGGCCTGCCTACTGAATGTATCCACCAGTGTATTTACCCCGCCTGCTGGTTTCAGACTTCCAACTGTAACCACGCTGGAACGTGAAATTTGGGGTAACCTGAATTTATGTTCCCGGGCCATGGTCACTCATAATTTGGCTCCAGAATAAACCATCTCTTAACCCCTTTGAGGTGAGAAATATGCTTTTGGGTCGACAGTGTGATGTAGTTGGAGTGGCCGGCTTAGTGTCCCTACCACAGGGTCTGTCTGAGGATCTGGGGCTGGAGGCGGGGACCAGCGGAGACTGTCACCTCTGGGTTCAGGATGATCTTGTGGGGAGGACCTAGCGCAGACCCCGCCTCCAGTCCCTGTGGGCTGGGTGCCGCCTCCGCCGCCTCCCGGGACGCCGGCCGCGCTCAGGGTCTGGGCAGCGGCCTCCGGAGCCAGAGCCTCGGGAGCAAGAGCCATGGGAGCCGCGGACCCCGGGGCGCACTGGACGCTGCCGCCGCCGCCGCTGCTGCTGCTGCTGCTGCTGCCGCCGCTGCTGGCCGGGCCCGGGCTGTCGGCCGCGGCCCCCGGGGCTCCGCCGCTCTTCAACGTGAGCCTGGACGAAGCTCCCGAGCAGCGCTGGCTGCCAGTGCTGCGCCACCACGATCCGGACATCGTGCGCGCCGCGGTGGCGCAGATCATCGGGTGAGCGCGGGACGTCCGACCCTGGCGGCGGGCGGAACTGCAGATCTGCCCCAACTCCTAGCTCGGTCCCTCCCTCTCTCCCTCCCTCGGTCGCCCCTCCTTCCTTCGCTCCGTCCCTCCGTCCCTCCTCCCTTCCGCACTTGCCATTGCTCTGTGCAGCGCCTGGGCGCGGGTGACCCAGCGCGGCGGTTCGGCTCAAGTCCGAAGTCTCCGGTGGCGCGCCCGTCAGGGAGACGTTTTCCTTCCGTCCGGGTCAGGGCGACACGCAGACTGTCACCTAGTCAGCTAAGTAGGGATGCAGTCCATGAGTGGGGACCAGCCTCGCTTGCCTTCCTCTCCAGGGTGTTTGGGACTGGAGGTGAGGGCAGGTGTTCACCACTGGCTGTATCTGGGCCTTTGAACATTCTGTTCTAAAACAGTCTCACGAGTAGTTTAGGCTCCACTTGAACTTGTCCTGCTGACCAGTCGCCGGGGTTAGCCGCCGCGCCACCCCGCCTGGCTCTGCCCCTTCGGAGGCTGGGGGTGAAGTGCCACCGCGCTAGCTGTGGGCTCTCTGGGAAATCGAGGCTCTTAACAGCCCTCTCCCTGGTGCGCTGCCCTTTCTAGCGACAGAGTTCCCCAGTGGGTGCTCGAGTTGATCGGAAAGGTGGTGACGGAGGTGGAGAGATTTCTGCCCCAGCCCTTCACTGACGAGATCCGCGGCATGTGCGACTTCCTGAACATCAGCCTGGTGGACGGTATCCTGGTGAACCTGGCCTACGAGGCCTCCGCGTGAGTGTCCCAAGCTTGGGTGGTTTAAGACTAATTGATGTCACCTGTCAGAGACTCCTGCGGCCTAGAATGAGCAGGAGGAGGTGTGTTTACTGTGAGATAAAGCACCTTCTGTCCCTCTGACATCTGAGAGAATGCTCAACCACAGAACGTGGGTGTCCGGAAGGCAGCAGCTCCTCTGACCCAGCACTGAACTGTCCGCTCCCCAAAGCTCTCTTTCCTCTGGTTGTCGCTCCAGGTTGCTACAGGGCAGGAGAGATGGCCCAGTGGCTGGGAGTCTGCTGTGAGTCGGGAGGACCTGGAGCCCCACGGTTGGGGAGAGCAGAGAAGAGTGCAGGACCCCAGGACCCAGGCCAAACAGAACTTCAGCTTCAGTAGAGAGCCTGTCTCAAAAGATGAGGTGTAGACAGTATGTGGAGAGATGGCCCCGTGGTCGAGGGCACTGGCTGCTCTTACAGAGAACTCGGGTTCAGCTCCCAGTACCCACGTGGAAGCTAACAGTGGTCAGAACTCCAGTTCCAGGGGATCTGACCTCCTCTTCTGACCTCCATGGGCATTGCATAACATAACTTACATACATGCAGGCAAAACACTCATACACATAAACAAATGATAAATAAGTTTTAAATAAGATGATTTAAAGAACATGATAGAGGAAGAGTCCTTGTCCTCTTCTGGCATCCAGTGTACACCACAGGTCCAAGCCCACCCCCCGCCACACCCCCTAAAATAAACCCAGAGTACACTTTTTTCATGCGGGCCCTCTAACACAAGGCCCTCCTGGAGAATCATTACAACTCAGTAACAGGTCCTGAAATTTCTGCCTTTTAGAGGATTATTTTGTTTTCTGAGTCAGAGTTTCATTCTGTAGTGGAGGCTGCCTCCCACCATCTGTTCCCCTGCCTCAGTCTCTCCTGTGTTTGGATGACAGGTGTGCCCCCAGCAAGACTTACTGTCTATACCTCATGTCGCAACATCTGGTAGATCTTACAGCTTCTGGTCGCCTAAGAGGAAGGCAGGGGAAAGAACCTGCAATAACAAACATTGTCCTTCCCAACACCTTGAAAGAATAAAGTTCTTAAAAGCATTTTCCCTGGTGTGGTAGCACAGGCCTTTAATCCCAGCATTCAGGATGCAGAGGCAGTCAGATCTCTGTGAGCTCAAGTCCAGCCTGGTCTACAAAGTGAGTTCCAGGACAGCTGGGGCTACAGGGAGACCCTGTCTCAAAAAGACTAAAAAAAAAAAAAAAAAAAGAAGCATTTTTAACTTCCTTCCTTTTCAAAGAAATGCCTCCGTTTCATTTAGGCCTGCTAAATGCAAGTGCTTTTCAAATGAACTAAGTTCATTTTACCTGCCCCTCCGCCTACCTCCAACTTTGTCTTATTTGGACATGTGGCTTACTAAATAAAGAAAAGAATCTTTTAAAAAATTTTATTTTATGAGTATTTTGCCTGTGTGGATCTATGTGCGCCCCTGTTGTGCAATGCCCATTGGATGCCCTAGAACTGGAGTTACAGATGGTTCTTAGCCACCATGTGGGTACTGGGAACCAAACTTGGGTGCTCTCTAAGAGCATCCAGTGCTCTTAACCACTGCCATCTCTCCAGTCCCCTGATTCAATATGTTAAAGCAAAAATTCTAGTGAAAAGTTTTTGGGGCTGGAGAGATGGCTCAGCGGTTAAAGAGCACTGACTGCTCTAGCAGAGGATCCCAGTTCCATTCCCAGCACCCACATGGCGACTAAGAACCATCTTTAAGATGGGTATGGTGGCACATGCCTTTAATCCTAGCACTTGGAAGGCAGAGGCAGGTAGATCTCTGTGAGTTCAAGGCCAGCCTGGTCTACAGAGTAAGTTCCAGGCCAGATTAGGGAGACCCTGTCTCAAAAAAAAAAGAAATTCTAAATTTTGGATCTCTGATTGAGGTATTTATTAAATTGTCTAATAAAAGACCAACACTATGAGGCTCAAAGAGCATGAACAAAGGAAATGTTCTTCTCACTCTGGAGTGACGCATTTGCATGAGAATAGTAACTATGCTCTACCATGAGAATAGTAACTGTGCTCTACCATGAGAATAGTAACTGTGCTCTACCATGAGAATAGTAACTGTGCTCTACCATGAGAATAGTAACTGTGCTCTACCATGAGAATAGTAACTGTGCTCTACCATGAGAATAGTAACTGTGCTCTACCAAGAGAATAGTAACTGTGATCTACCATGAGAATAGTAACTGTGCTCTACCATAAGAATAGTAACTGTGCTCTACCATAAGAATAATAACTGTGCTCTACCATAAGAATAGTAACTGTGCTCTACTGAACCTGCCTGGCCCAGGCTGTTTATGAGCACAGCCCCCTGGGGAAGGTTGTATTTTCTGTTGTGTGTTGTGGAAACCGAGCCTCAAAGGGGACACTTGCTGGCAGTCTGGTGGCTGGTGAGTTTCAAGGCTGCTAACTAACAGCACACAAATCTGCTGTTCCCAGAGTGCCTCTTTCAAATCAGGGCATGTTCTCACTGTTCCCAGTGCTTGTGTATTAGGTCACATTAAACATCTGCCAATAGGCATCCATAATCACCTTGCCACCATTTCAGAAAAAAAAAAAAAAAAGAAAGACAATCACCTTTGAGAACAATTCTGCAAATTTCGTTATAACTGCTTCCCATGGTACCACCCTCCACCCTGCACCCTCACGTGACCCAAGATGGTTGAGATCAGAAGCCTTAGAAGGAATTAAAACCTGACCAAGCAGCTGGGCGTGGTGGCACATATCTTTAATCCCAGCACTTGGGAGGCAGAGGCAGGTGGATCTCTGTGAGTTCAATGCCAGCCTGATCTATGCAGTGACTTCTAGGACAGCTGGGGCTACAGGGAGACCCTGTCTCAAAAAGAACCCACCCCCCCAAAAAAAGACTGATCAAGTTTTCTGTTTAAATAGACCAAACAATAAGATAATAATACAGTGGGGGTTTTTTCCCAATTATGAAAGTAATGTTTAATTGTTACAGGAAATCAGTAGTGCAGAAAACTTTATTAAAAAGAAAATGAGGATTATAGGTATACTTCTAAGGAAAATGAAAAATGAGGAGAAGGAGGAAAGGGAGGAGGAGGAGGTGACTAATCATAATCTTTTTACTCAGAAATGACCACCAATTCCTCAGGGTATTTTTTTCTCAGCTTTATTTAAATGCAAATATACATATATGCTTCTCCTACATTTGGACATAGTTTATCTAAATTTTTTTACCTATCATTAGATATTCTCAGGAAAAAATATATTAGAAATTTTTTTTTAACAACAAACCTCCTCCTCAACAGGCATGGTGGTGCATGCCTTTAATCCCAGTACTCAGGAGACAGAGGCAGGTGGGTCTCTGTGAGTTCAAGGCCAGCCTGGTCTACATGGTGAGTTCTAGGCCAGCTGGGGCTACAGGGAGACCATGTCGCAAAAAGACCAAAACCAAAAAACTCCTCCTCTTTCCTTCAAAAATCCTTGTCTCTGGGTAAGAGTTCTTGTTTTTATTTATTTATTTATTCATTTCTTTATATGTATGTGTGTGTCTGTCTACATGTGAATGTGGTGCACTCAGAGCCAGAAGGGGCCATTGGATCCCCTGGAATTGGAGTTGAGGGTAGTTGTGAACCATCCCACATGGATCCCCTCCCCTGGAATTGGAGTTGAGGGTGGTTGTGAACCATCCCACATGGATCCCCTGGAATTGGAGTTGAGGGTGGTTGTGAACCATCCCACATGGATCCCCTGGAATTGGAGTTGAGGGTGGTTATGAACCATCCCACATGGATACTGGGAACCAAACTGGTCCTCTGCAGAGCAGCAAGTGCTCTTGGCTACTGAGCAATCTTTCCAGCCCCAGCCAGGAGTTCCGCAAGGATCCTTTGCTCTTATTAGCAAAGATCTCTGAGTAGGACAGGCACAGTGCCAAGTCCTAGAGAGCTGACCATTTTCCCAACGGGGCAAAATTAAGCATTTATGGTACCCAAAGGCTTTTAATATTGTACTCACTCTAAAAATGCATGGTGTGAAGAGGAGAGCTTGAGATAGCTTTGAATAATGTGTTAATAGTTTACATTCCACTGAGCAGAGGTATAGGCAGAATTCAGAGGTCTAGCTGCGCCTTGCACATACCCTCAGGACGTGGTAGAAGATGAAATTCTCATCTGGTGTATTTGTAACAGTGTCATGTGTCCCAAGGCCTAGGGTCTGGTAACACTGAGCAACTACAGGTGAGTTGTACCTGCATTTTTCAGCTAGAATTGTGGTTCCATTTTATACAAGAATTATGGCATGTGTGTCAGTTATAGTGAAGAAAGACTGCTGCTTTAAGGACTACTTTTAAAAATGGAGAACTCATTACTCCTGTTCTTGTCTCTTCCGCTCATGTTGGGTTTTTCCCTTTTCTCAGATTCTGCACCAGTATTGTGGCCCAAGACAGCAAGGGCCGCATTTACCACGGTCGGAATCTGGACTATCCTTTCGGAAATCTCTTACGCAAGCTGACAGTGGATGTTCAATTCCTAAAGAATGGACAGGTATAGTCTGTATGGTTGGTACCAGATGCAGAACTCCAGAAGAATTTCTGACTTTCTAGCAGCCATTTGCATGGCCCGCTAACTTAGGTGCTTTGTCACTGTTAGATCCCCAAAGCGGGGCTGTGGGAATGGCTCAGTGGCTAAAGAGCTTGCTGCCCGTGTGGAGACCCCCAGAACCCGCATAAGGCCCAGTGTAGGAGTGGGCGTCTGTGATCGCAGGGCCCCTATGATGGGAAGAAGAAATGGGAAATCTCTAGAAGCTCTGGGGGAAGCCAGCTAGCCTGGCACACGCAGTAGTGAACAAAAGACCCTACCTCAAAGAAGGCGGAAGGCAAGAACTGCCACCAAGGCTGTCCTCTGACCTCCACGTGTGTAGCATGGCACATGCAAACCCTACTCCATGTGAACACTCACCAAAAAAAATTAAAAAAATTTTATTATTTTATTTTATTTATGGTATTTTGAGACGGTCTCCATGTAGCCCTAGCTGGCCTGGAACTCACTATGTAGACCAGGTTGGCCTTGATCTCACAGAGATCCACCTTCCTCTGCCTCCCGAATGCTGAGATTAAAGGCATGTACTAGCACACCTGGCTGTAAAAATTTTTCTTTAAAAAAAAATTTTATGTGTATGAGTGTTTTACTTGTGTGTAAGTGCACCAGGTGTATGCAATGCCGTGGAGGCCAGAAGAGGATGTTGGATCTCCTGGAATTGGAGTTACAGATGGGTGTTAGCCAACATGTGGGTGCTGGGAACTGAACCCAGGTCCTTTACAAGAACAGCTGAGCCATCTCTCCAGCACCACATGTATAAACATTAAAAAAAAAATAAGTCAGCTTGTGAAAATCAAAACCAGAAGGTTTTTATCGATTATGTAGATAGAAAGACAGATCATTTGTTGTTTTGGGGCATGGACTTAAAGAGATCAGTTTTCTTTTTTTTTTTTTTTTTTGGCTGTCAGAGAAGAAAATAGAAGGCAGAAGGCGACAAACGAGCTAATCGATGGTCAAAGACCTGATGGCGGAGAGCAGTATTGGAAAAAAGTGAAAATGGGTGATTGGAGACCGAAGAAGGGGAGAGGGAAAAGGAAAAAGCGAAGAAAGGCGAAGGGGGGTCACAATGCAAGTGTAGACAGGAGGGGTGGGTAGATCAGGTACTTGGAAGGTGCACCAGAGGGAGTAGTGGTAGACCAGGGGGAAAAGTGGGCGCGAGACTGAAAGAAGGGGCAGCAAATAAAGAAAGAGGCAGAAAAGGTGGTGGTGGGTCGGATCGGCAGAATATGTACATAGGTCAGAACAGATCTGGAGAGGGGAGGCGGTGGCACATGCAGCAGGGGCGGGCGGGGGGAATGAACAAACCTCGACCGTAGCACTAGAAAAGTAAACAATGGAATGCGCGCAGGGGGCAGCCACATGTCTGTAAGGGTATCAGACCAAAATACTAAAATATAGGCTATATAGCATCTCGTACCAATATGGGAGAAACAAAAAAATAATTCACAGCTGATGCCAAAAGAACCTGTGCACAAAATCGCATAAACTAAGTGTGGTGAAAATGTCGGCGTGGAAAGGGGTTCGTCAAACTACCCACGAGTGACAAGAACCAATTGATTCGCATACATGTTAATAAGCACGCCACCAAGTAGACCATCAAGAGGAAGGGATCACCATAACCAGCCCAAACAAATCATAGTGTCATATACAACGTCACCGAAACACACAAGCATAAAAAAAGTACAGATAACCTAGTGAATCAAATACCGGAAGATAGCGTACGTTGTCGTGTGCTTCAGGAGGAGGATTAGACAAACCAGGAATATAGTGCCGGAACACCCTGTCAACAAAAAACCATGACAGGAAACAGCCCAGAACGGAGCAGAAGTCCAAAAGGAGCAGACCAACAAAGAGAACACGGGGGGGGGGGGGGGGGAAGAGGGGAGGAGGGAGTGGCCTGTGTGGAAGAGTGGGTGTAGTGGGTAGGTGTAAGGAGTCGACAATAGAGAAAAGTTGTGTGGAGATAACAGGGGAGTTACTCAGTTCCCATCAATTAGGTAATGGGGGGCTTGGGCAGTATCTATGTCCAAATTTGGAACAACCCAAGGTTCCCAAGTGCAGTTGGAGAGAGCTTGGCAATGCACAGGCAATGTTGATCAATTAGGAGTCAGACTATATTCCTGTAGTCTCAATCACTATCTACTACTGCAGCCTTACATTCTACCATGGCCTCCTCCTGCCAAAACAATAAAAAAAAGTGTTTCCCTGGGTTGGGGGAACGGGGCACAAGTGGTAAAGAAGAAACAGTGTACTTTCTTTGGAGTTGTCATTTTGGACTTTAGTCTGTCAGGTGTTTCCCTCGTCATGGGTTGACAGCTTTTTTCCGTGATACCTTTTTAGTCATACTAACAAAACACAAGCAATTGTATGTACAGAGCATTAAGCAGTTAGACAATGATTAGGTCAGCTAGCTGTGAACATAGACCAAGAGTGCTTGGAATGGGTATAGCTAATCTGCAAACTGGTGGTTTCTGCTATGAACAGGGGACAAGTGATTTTTATTTGGCTTTATAACATCTCCCAACCACTAGAGATGTAAGCTGTGGCATCACTGTGAATTATTCCTCCAAGGAGAGCTAATAGCCAATTAGATTGGGATATATAAGACACTTGGCTGCCACTGTTGCACAGTATTTCCGCAGCGTTGAGGTGTAGCTGTATGACGGAGGAGTCTGTGCTTGTCTCAGGAGACCAATATTTTGCTGTATTGCTTAGTGGCCTTTAGTATAACGCTCTCTGGCATTTCAGAGGCAGTTTGTACGCTAGCAAGTGATTCTCAATAACATTTTATTTCATTCACGCTCACACCAGGTCTTCGACAACAGACGTACTGCTTTTCTCTTTGCATATATCCCATTTATGGCAAAGCCTTTTATAATTGGGGGGCGGTTGAATCCCCTAGCCAACATTCTCCTAGGCAGAATAATTCATTGCTGATGTCAGAGCTTCTCTGAGTAATATATTTTGCTTAATTACACAGCTTAAAAAGACTTTATATTGATATTTGGCTCTGAGATAGGAATTATCCTTTCACAGTTCTATGCCTATACGTCAATTAACAAAGGGTAGTTATACCGTTTTATAGAAATACCACCGTTAACAATTGTGGCTCTAATTACGTGTAGGGACTGATTCATGTACAATGTTTTTCTTTTTCCTTAAAAGGGGGAGGAGGAAGGTCTCAAGTATCTGGAAGGTAAACTCATTAGGGGACCATTGTAAACAGGTTAACCACCAATAGTATTTAGAGAGGTTNTTTCTTTTTTTTTTTTTTTTTTTTGTCTTTGAGACAGGGTCTCCCCGTAGCTCCGGCTGTCCTTGGAACTCACTCTGTAGACCAGCTGGCCTCAAACCCACAGAGATCCACCGCCTCTCCTCCCAAGTTGCATAGATACTCCTCTAAAGGCGTGTGGCCACCACAACCCGGCATTTATTTATGATTCTGTATGTGTGTATCAATGTAACGTCTGCAAGCAAGTTTGTGCACCGAGAGATGCTCAGTGTCTGTGACTCAGGCAGTCTGAGGTTCCTCTTTCTTTAATGTTCAGATGGGTCAGCCTCTCTGCTGGCATTTCCCAGTCCATCCTGCATAGCCATAAGTTGCATGTTTTCAGGCATTTAGATTGGTGATTTTTACCCTGTGGGAACATAAAATTCTCCTCCCATTGTTAGTTTCAAGATCTCAAAAATTGAAAATTTATCAATAGGATTGGAACACAGAGTTTTCCAATTGTATCCCAGAAAGGATACTACCCCACCTCCCACCTCCCTCTTTTTTTTTTTTAGGTTTTTATGTTTTGACCTATAGATGCCTAAGTTGTATTACACATACCCATAAACAAGAGCCAAGGCATAAGCTTTCATTCAATTTACCCAAACTGTTTCTCATTGACTGTATGCTACTTATTTGGGAAGGAAATTTAAGCTTAGTTCCTTTAAATTGTCCTACGAGTAAAAGAAAGTGTTATAATGTGATGTTGTATAATTCAGAAAAATATAGAGGCCATTTGTGTACCTTAACCCTATACAAATTATAAATAAAACAATTAACATTTTATATTCCCAATTAGTTCAATCGTATTACCATTTTCACCAAAACCTACACCTAAATTTAACTAATCTAAACAATTCACTAAGCCTTAAAACATCCTATACTTTGTGGATAAAGCTTGGGCAGAGTTGAGTACCTGCTAAATAAATTTTACCCAATTAACACTTTACTCTTTAAAGCTATATGACTGGACTATGACTTCTACTTATTTGGGAAGTAAAATTTAAGCATAGTTCCTTTAAATTGTCCTACAAGTAAAAGAAAGTGTTACACTGTGCTGTTGTATAATTCAGAAAAATATACAGACCAACCCAATACAAATTATAAATAAAACAGCTAGCATTTTATATTCCCAGTTAGTTCAAATATACTACCATTTTCACCAAAACCTACACCCAAATTTAACTAATCTAAACATTTCACTAGGCCTTAAAATATCCTATACTATGTAGATAAAGCTTGGGCAGAGTTGAGTACATGCTAAATAAATTTTACCCAATATACACTTCAGTCTTTAAAGCTTTATGACTGGATTATGACTTCAGAGAAATCAAGTCCATTAACTTATATGGTTTATTTTGTATTTGTGTATAAATCTCTACTGAAATACCTCTCTACATAAATATATGTTATTTTTTAAGTATGCCTTTTTAAACTGCAAATCTTACAGAGTGTATTTTAATGACTATCTTCCTCCAAGCTCTTGGCCTTCTTCATGCCTGGCATGAAAACTTGCTTTAAGGACTTTTCAGTATCTAGCTCCTTTTTTATTTTGTATGCGTATGAATGTACTGTCTGCATGCAGGTCTGTGCACCCAGTCATGCAATGCTGCACAGGTCAGAAGAGGGCATCGGATTCCCCTGAAACTGGAGTTAAAGACCGTTCTCAGCCACCATGTGGGTGCTGGGGATCAAACCCGGGACCTCTGCAAGAGCAGTTGGCACTCTTAACCACTAGGCCATCTCTCCAGCTCCAGTAGACTGTTTTGCTTCTCTTCCACCTGTGCCCCTTTTCTAAGCCTAGGGAACAATCTGCGGAAGGGGGGGGTGGTAGAATGTAAGGGCTGCGATTGGGGTGAATGGTGAAACTACAGCAATATAGACTGGACGCTTATTTGGTCAACTTGATTGTACATACAAGCCCCTCCAGCTGGATGGTGGGAGACATGGGCTGTGTGGGTTTGGGCATAGCTGCTTGCAAATTGGTTTTACATGAAGGATGCTTGTACTCATAACTTATTACTTACTGTTAAAAAAATGAAATAAAAAAAGAATGCTCTAAAAAAATAAAAAATAGAAAAATAAACAGTGGCCAAATCCTAGGTGGACCTTGACTCTACACTATGATTTACCTGCCCCACTCTCAGGCTGCTCTTATTTACTATTGTCACATGGCTGAAAACATCTAGAAAGCAGCATTAATCAATGATTGTTGAATATAGTCTTTGTTGTATACTATTGCTGTGCAACCAAATAGAACACGAGAAGTCATATTTTGGCCTTAAGGACAAAGTCTACATTCACTTTTTCTTTGTATTTAGGGTTGACTCAAAAATGTTGAAAATGCTTTTTACTAAATACTCATTGGGCCACCTGATGTTGCAAAGAAAACCCTTTTCTCTTAATAGATTCCAACAGTACAGAAATATGTAGTGAAAGTTCCTCTTTCCCCAATTTCATCTGTTTACTTTATCATTATTTTTTGGGGGGGGGGGTCTTTTCGAGACAGGGTCTCCCTGTAGCCCCAGCTGTCCTGGAACTCAGTCTGTAGATCAGGCTGGCCTTGAACTCACAAAGATCCGCCTGCCTCTGCCTCCCAAGTGCTAGGATTAAAGGCCTGTGCCACCACGCCTGGCTCTTACTTTATCATTATTAATAATGTCTAGCTGAAGATTTACTTCAAAAAGGAGTTTTAAGTGATAATACAAAAGCATAGTCAATTCTATTTTTAAAGATTTAATATTGGGGCTGGAGAGATGGCTCAGCGGTTAAGAGCGCCAACTGCTCTTGCAGAGGACTTGGGTTCGATTTCCAGCACCCACATGGAGGCTAAGAACCATCTTTAACTCCAGTTCCAGGGGAATCCAACACCCTCTTCTGACCTCTGCAGCACTGCATGACACAGGTGCACCAACCTACATGCAGACAGTACACTCATACACAAGAAAAAAAAGATTTATTTTTGTGCGTGGGTGTGTGTGTGTGTGTGTGTGTGTGTGTGTGTGTGTGTGCTTGAGTGAGTTTATGTGTACATATGTGTTCAGGAGCCTGTGGAGGCTAGAAAAAGGCATCAGATCCCCCTGGAAATGGTGTTAACAAGCAGTTGTTAGCCACCATGTAGGTGCTGGGAACTCAGGTCCTTTTCAAGAGCAGTACTTACTCTTGAACACTAAGCCATTTCTCCAGCCTCCCATAATCAATTATCAAAGGAAATCTTCTGTAATTATTTTACTTTTCTACTTTATGCTTTTCTCTTTTCTTTTCTTTTTTTTTTTTTTTTTTTTTTCGCGGGCCAATACTAAAGTCGTTTTAAGCTGTTCATTTAAGCAAAATATATTAAATACAGGAGAGTCCTGATATCAGCAATGGATTTTCTACCAAGGAGATGTTGGCGCTAGGGGATCCAAGCACCCCCAAAAAGGTAAAGGCTTCTTGCCTATAAACTGGGATACCTGCAAGAAGAGAGCAGTAAGGCCTGCTGTCAAAGACCTGATGCAAGCATGGGAAAGAGTATTGAGACCCACTTGCAAGTGTACAGGTGGTTCTTAATGCCAGAGAGTGTTACCAAGGGCCACTAAACCAATAAAGCAAAAAATTGATCTCCTTGAGTCAATCAAGACGACTCCATCAGCATCCGGCTCCCTCACCTGCCTAGAAATACTGTGCAGTCCGTGGCAGCCACATGTCTGTATATCCCAAATAATTGGCTATTAGCTCTCCCTTGGAGGAATAACTCACAGCTATGCCACAAGCTTACATCCGTTAGTGGTTAGGAAGAAGTTATAAGCCACAGTAAGACCTTGTCATCTTTTACAGAAAAAATATAACTCATGGATTAACCATACCATCCAAACATCTGTGTCGATACCAAAGTAACCTACCATAATAATGAGTACTGTTTAAATACGTATATAATCAATTGCTTGTGCGTCATTAGTAGGAATAGAAAGGTTATTCCTGATCAAACTGTCAACCCATGAGAAGAAACAGCCAGAACTGACAGAGTCCCAAATGCACTCCAGAGAAAGTAGACTGTTTTTGTGTATTTTTTAATATTTTTAGTTTATTTAGTTTCCTTTTTTTAATATTTTTTATTTGTTTATTTTGACGGGATGCTACAATAGAGAAACAAGTTGTTGTGATGATAACATGGGATGTTACCAGTTTGCCCATCAATTAGGTAATTGGGGGGCTTTGGCAAGATCTATGTCCAAATTGAACAACCCAAGGGGTCCCAGAGCCAGTGGAGAAGCTTGCAATGCACAGGCAATGTTGACAATTAGGAGTCCAGACTATATTCCTGTATCGTTCACCCCTATACTCTCCAATCGCCTTACATTCTACCATGGCCTCCTCTTCCAAAACAATAAAAAAGTGTGTGTCCTGGGTGGGGAAAGGGGCACAAGTGGGTAAAGAAGAAACACAGTCGCTACTGTTCTTTGGGAGTTGTCATTTTGGACTTTAGTCTGTCAGGTTGTTGTTCCCTCGTCATGGGTGACAGCTTTTCCAGTGATAACTTTTTAATCATACTAACAAACACAAGCAATTGGTATGTACAGAGCATTAAGAGTGCACGAATTATTATGGTCAGCTAGGCTGTGAACATAGACACAGATGCTGTGAATGGTATGCTAATCTGCAAACTGGTGGTTTCTATATAAAGGGTGACAAGTTCGATATTGTGGCTTTATAACATCTCCCAACCACTAAGAGGAATGAAGCTTGTGGCATCCCACTGTGAGTATTCCCCTCCAAGAGAGGTAATAGCCAATTAGATTGGGATATATATAGACACTTGCTGCCCACTGTTGCACAGTAAATCCGCAGGCGTTGAGGTGTAGTTTGTACTGACGGAGGAGTCTTGCTTGTCTCAGGGAGACCAATATTTTTGCTGTATTGCTTAGTGCCTTTGGTAATGCGCTCTGGCATTTCAGAGGCCAGTTGTACGCTAGCAAGTGATGTCTCATAACATTTTTCATGCTGCACACCAGGTCTTCGACAACAGGACTTACTGCTTTTCCCTTGCATATACCCACATTGGCAAAGGCCTTTATAATTTGGTGGGGCGGGTTGAATCCCCTAGCCAACATTCCCTAGGCAGAATAATCATTGCTGAGGTCAGAGCTTTCCTGTAGTAATATATTTTGCTTAATTACACAGCTTATAAACACTTTTACTTTGAATTTGGCTCTGAAGAAGATTATTCTTTCACAGTTCCTATGCCATCAGTCAATTAAAAAAGGGTAGTTATACCTGTTTTATAGGAAATTACCACTGTAACAATTGGCTTCTAATTTACAGAGGGAATGATTTCATACCATCATGTTTTTCTTTTTCCATAAGGGGAGAGGTGAAGTTTCTCATATCTGGAAGGTAAATTTCATTAGGGCCATTATAAACGTTAACCCAAATAGAGATTCGAGAGATGCTCAGTGTCTGTGACTCCGGCAGTCTGAGGTTCCTCTTCTTTAATGTTCAGATGGGTCAGCCTCTCTGCTGCATTCCCCAGTCCATCCTGCTAGCCATAATTTGTATGTTTTCAGGCATTAGATTGGTGATTTTTCTGTGGGAACATAAAATCTCCTCCCATTTGTGTTTCAAGATCTCAAAAATGGAAAATTATCAATAGGATTGGAACCAGAGTTTTCCATATTGTATCCCAGAAAGATCTCGACACACCTCCCACCTCCCTCTTTTTTTTTTAGGTTTTTATGTTTTGACCTATAGATGCCTAAGTTGTATTACACATACCAACTAAACAGGAGCCAAGGCATAAGCTTTATTCATTTACCCAAACTGTTTTCTCATTGACTGTATGCTACTTATTTGGGAAGGAAATTTAAGCTTAGTTCCTTTAAATTGTCCTACGAGTAAAAGAAAGTGTTAGTAAGTGTGATGTTGTATAATTCAGGAAAATATAGAGGCATTTGTGTACCTTAACCCTATACAAATTATAAATAAAACAATATTATAGAGACAGGGTCTCCCTGTAGCCCCAGCTGTCCTGGAACTCACTCTGTAGACCAGGCTGGCCTTGAACTCACAAAGATCCGCCTGCCTCTGCCTCCCAAGTGCTAGGATTAAAGGCTTGCACCACCACGACCGGCTAGAGGAGCACTTTTTTAAAAGACATCATATTGGGCTGGAGAGATGGCTCAGCTGTTAAGAGCACCGACTGCTCTTGCAGAGGACCCGGGTTCAATTCCCAGCACCCACATGATGGCTAATAACCATCTTTAACTCCAGTTCCAGGGGAATCCAATGCCCTCTTCTGATCTCCGCAGCATTGCTTGACACAGGTGCACCTACCTACAAGCAGACAGTCCACTCATACACATAAAAAATAATAAATAAGAAAGTCATTATATTATTTTATTTATGTGCATTTATGTGGGCCCGAGAATATGTATGTGTACCACATGTGTTCAAGTGCCTCACAGGGCAGAAGTGTGTCAGATCCCATGGAACTAGAGTTCTAGGCAGTTCTGAGCTACCTGGTGTGGGTGCTGGGAATTGAACCCTGTTCCTCTTCAGGAGTGGGAAGTGCTCTTAACCACTAACCCTTTTCTCCTGTCTCTAAAAGACCTTTAGTAGCCAGGTAGACTCACTCCACTGCACTGCTGTAACTGGACATGGGGCGCTTTCAGGAGCCCTCAGGAAGTCAAAGGGAAAAGATCATTTAGAAAACTAAGGCCATTGCCTTGTCCCCTACAATTCAACACTGTAAGTTATTTTCATAACCAGATGAAGCAAAGATGAATACTACTTGCTCAGTGAACAATGTTACTAATTTAATAGTAAGATTTTTTTTTTTTTTTTTTTTTGGTCTTTTTCAAGACAGGGTCTCCCTATAGCCCCAGCTGTCCTGGAACTCACTCTGTAGACCAGGTTGGCCTTGAACTCACAAAGATTTGCCTGCCTCTGCCTCCCAAGTGCTAGGATTAAAGACGTGCGCCACAACGCCCAGCTAATACTAAGATTTTTAAATAACAACACCAACCCAGGTCATTTAATTTATCAAAATGTAGAAATGCTAGTTAAACTTTATAAATCAGTATCAGATGGGTACTATTTTAAATGCTTCCTTGAAAAATGAAGTCTCGGGGGCTGGAGAGATGGCTCAGCGATTAAGAGCGCCAACTGCTCTAATAGAGGACCAGGGTTCAATTCCCAGCACCCACATGGCAGCTAAGAACAGTCTTTAAGCCGGGTGTGGTTGCGCACACTTGGGAGGCAGAGGCAGGCAGAACTCTGTGAGATCAAGGCCAGCCTGGTCTCTGATGTTTCAGAGAGTTTCATTCTATTATATTGGAACTTCTAAGGAAAAAAAAAAAAATCCAGGGAATTGTGGGAAAAAATAAGGATTTCCGTGTATACTTTGCTAGAATGGTGAAGTGCTGTCTTCTTTCTGGTTTCAGATCACATTCACAGGGACCACTTTCATTGGCTATGTAGGAATATGGACTGGGCAGAGTCCACACAAGTTTACAGTTTCTGGTGATGAACGAGGTAATGAAAACAAGCTCCTCAGTGATTTGTTTTGCTTTTCTTTTTTTTTAATTAAATGTATTTATTTATTATTTTTTATGTGCATGAGTGTACTGTCTACATGTAGGTTGGTGCACCCATGTTGTGCAATACTGCAGAGGTCAGAAGAGGGTGTCGGATTCCCCTGGAACTGGAGTTAAAGACAGTTCTTAGCCGCCATGTGGGTGCTGGGGATCAAACCCAGGTCTTCTGCAAGAGCAGATGGCAATCTTAACTGCTGAGACATCGCTCCAGCCCCACTGTTTTGCTTTTCAGTTGTTTAAGTGTATTTGGTTGGGTGTTTTGCATGCATGAATCCAGTACGTGTAAATCCAGTAAGTGTGAGCAGTCCCCTCAGACACCAGAGCTGATGAGTGTAAATCCAGTACATGTGAGCAGTCCCCTAAGAGACCAGAGGTGATGAGTGTAAATCCAGTATGTGTGTGCAGTCCCCTCAGAGACCAGGGCTGATGAGTGTAAATCCAGTACATGTGAGCAATCCCCTCAGAGACCAGAGCTGATGAATGTAAATCCAGTATGTGTGAGCAGTCCCCTCAGAGACCAGGGCTGATGAGTGTAAATCCAGTACATGTGAGCTGTCCCCTCAGAGACCAGGGCTGATGAGTGTAAATCCAGTACATGTGAGCTGTCCCCTCAGAGACCAGGGCTGATGAGTCCAAATCCAGTACATGTGAGCAGTCCCCTCAGAGACCAGGGCTGATGAATGTAAATCCAGTACGTGTGAGCAGTCCCCTCAGAGACCAGGGCTGATGAGTGTAAATCCAGTACGTGTGAGCAGTCCCCTCAGAGACCAGGGCTGATGAGTGTAAATCCAGTACGTGCGTATAGTCCCCTCAGAGACCAGAAGCTGGGTTCCCTAGAACTGTAGTTTCAGATACTTGTTAGCCGCCATGTGGGTCCTGGGAACTGAACCCAGGTCTTCTGCAAGAACAGCCAGTCTTAACTGTTGAGTCATCTCTAGCTCCACTCCTGAGCATTCTTAACGAGATCCTTATTGAGGTCTAACACGTACTTCCTCCACTCACCCAACCATATCTGTGGGCAAAAACCTCCAGGGACAGGGACGTCCACTGTAGTGAGGACAGATGGACCTAAACATATGGCGATGATGAAGATCTCAGGTGATGATAAGTGCTACAAAGGAAATGGCAAAGGAAGATCTGACGAAGGGTACTGGAGGGTGGGGGTAGGTGCTAGAGGTCAAGGGTCAGAGAAGGCCTAACTCATATGATTCCCCAAGGACAGGCAAGGGGAAGATCATGCTTGGAGTCTTTCTGCAAAGGCAAGATCATGCTATTAGGGGGTCCTAGAAATGAAACAGAGCCAGTGTAGTCACATTATGGAGTGGGGAGGTAATGACATCAGAGATGCAGAGGAGGCTGTGGCCATGTGTAAGACCATGTGTGGGGCCACAGGATGTTAAACAGAATAGAAGCCATAGAAAGGTTTTAGGCCAGAAAGTGAAGGCTCATATGTAGATGATGTGTGTGTGTGTGTGTGTGTGTGTGTGTGTGTGTGTGTGTGTGTGTGTGTGTTTAAGACAACAGAATCCTCTTGTCTCAGCTTCCTGAATGCTGGGATTGCAGGATCACCACCATGCCTGGCCCTGATTTATGTTTTGTTTTTGTTTTTGAGATGGCGTTTCCCTATATCCCCAGCTGGCATGGAACTTTCTATGTAGACCAGGCTAACCTTGAACTCACAGAGATCCACCTGCCTCTGCTGCCTGAATGCTGGGATTAAAGGCATGTTCCGTTACACCCAGCATGGTTTATATTTTTTAATTATTTATTCAGTAGATACTGGACCTTGGTAGCAAGATAGAGTCAGGGGACCTTGAGAGAACTATGGCAGCACCCAGAGATTCATAATGCCATATTTGTAACCCACTTGAGTTTATCATTCACACTCATACACATTTTCTCACTGAAACAGGCAGAGCTGGTATTAGGGGCCCCATACACAATGCAGAGTTGGAAACTGAGGCTACAAGATGAAAAGACAGCTAGCAGTTCTCAGCTGATCTCCTGGGTCCTGAGCCAAATGCTGTTAGCTGACAACTCTGTGCCATTGCCCAAGGTTCATAGGAACAATGTTCAGTTCCACAACATGTGGGAAGCCCAGAGACAGGCAAACTCTTGCCTCTGTCCTCAGGGCCTTGCTGTTGAGTAAAAACAGAGATTCTACACTGAGGAGTCCTTATCTGGGGGCCCTGATTGACTTTGTCATATTGGTGTTTCCTTTGGGTAAGTTTGCTTTTAAAAAATTTTTACATTTATTTATTTGTGCATATGTGTGTGTGCACATTTCATAGCATACATGTGGAGGTCAGACAACTCGAGGGAGTCAGTTCTGTCCTTCCACCATGTGGGTCCTGGGGATCACACTCAAGGCATCAGGCTTGTGCACTGGTGCCCTTACCCCATAAGCCATCTCACTAGCCTAGGTATGGTTTCTTCTTCCTTCCTTCCTTTCTTTCTTCCTTCCTTCCTTCCTTCCTTCCTTCCTTCCTTTCTTTCTCTTTCTTCCTTCCTTCTTTCCTTCCTTTCTTTCTTTCTTTCTTTCTTTCTTTCTTTCATCTTCTATTTATTTATTAACATTTTGCCTTTATGGATGTAAGTGCACCCATGTCTTATAATGCCTAGAAGCCAGAGAGGGCATCAGATTTGCTGGAACTGGAGTTATTGACAGTTGTTAGCCACTGTGGGTGCTGGGAACTGAACCCAGATCCTCTGAAGGAGCACCCAGTGTTCTTAACCTCTGAGCCATCTCTTCAGCCCCTATTCTTTTCATTTATTCCTTCCTTCTCTTTCCCCTTCCTTTTTCCCTTCCCCTTTCCTTCCTTCCTTCCTTTCTTTTATTTTGAGACAGGTTCTCACTATGTAGGCCTGGTTGACCTGGAACTTAATACATAGACCTGCATGGCCTCAGCTTCACAGAGCTCCCCCCGTCTCTGCCTCTAGAGTGCTGGGGTTAAAACTCTGTGCCACCACGCCCAGCCCTAGCTTTATTCTTTTTTTTTTTTTTTCTTTTTTTTTTTTGGTCTTTTTGAGACATGGTCTCCCTGTAGCTCTTTCTGTCTTTTTGGAACTCACTATGTAGACCAGGCTGGCCTTGAACTCACAGAGATCTGCCTCTGCCTCTGCCCTCTGCCCTCTGGCCTCTTCCCCTGCCTCCTCTGCTTCCTCTGCCTCCTCTGCCTCCTCTTCCTCCTCTTCCTCCTCTGCCTCCTCTGCCTCTGCCTCTGCCTCTGCCTCCTCTGCCTCTGCCGTGCTGGGATTAAAGGCATGCACTATCACGCCCAGCCCTAGGTTTATTCCTATCTTTAAACATTATACTGGGGGCTGGAGAGATGGCCTAGCGGTTAAGAGTGCTGACTGCTCTTACAGAGGATCGTGCCATGTAGGTGCTGGGTTTGATCCCCAGCACCTACATGGCAGCTGAGAAACGTCTGAAACTCCAATTCCAGGAGAACTCCAGTTCCAGGGGAAATCCAACGCCCTCTTCTGACCTCCGCGGCATTGCATGACATAGGTGCAAAAACCTACATGCAGACAAAACACTCAAACACATAAAAAAAAAAAAAAAAAAAAGGGTAGCTTGGCTCTCTGCTTCCAAACACCTAAAAAAAAAATTATACCTAACTAGGAAGATGTAAGCTGTGTGTGTGTGTATGTGTGTGTGTACATGCATGTGCTTGTGTGTATTTGCATCCACGACCACAGTAGTCAGATTTTTTTTTTTTTTGAGACAAGGTCTCCCTATAGCCCCAGCTGGCCTAGAATTCAGAACTTATTTAGACTAGGCTGGCCCCCAGATATCCACCTGCTTCTGCCTCCTGAGTACTGGGATTAAAAGCATGTGCCACACTCTCAGCCCACAATAGCCAGCTTTTTACCCTGTATTTACTTAACATTTTCTCAAAATCAGCCACGAATAAGCCTGTCTTAATTAGCAGTGGCTAAACCATAGCATGACAATGATAAATTTCTAGTAGGACATCTGCAAATGTGAGTATTTATTTATAATTACAGACTTATGCCATCATTTTGTGAATCAAATTATTTGGAATCAAATTGTAGCCTGATCATTAGAACCTGAGACATAAACAGTCTAAAGTAACGAAGTCTGTAACATGGACATTTACTGAAATACTGTCACACTTAAACTTGACAAAAATGTGTCAGAAAAATATAAGTTCTTACATTCTTCCCAATATTTACTGAACAGTTTTCCTTGTAAGGAACATAATTGTGTTTTGCCTGAATAATTAGTAGAATAATTTCTTCTACCATAATCATCATCGTGTAGATTGTTTTCAAAAGGTAAGGGAAGCTGGACATCGCGCACGTCTGTAGTCCCAACAGTCACTGAGATGGAAGAAGCTCAAGTTGGAAGTCAACCAACCTGCACAGGAAAAAGAGGGCGGTAAACTTGCGAGAAGGCTCAGTGGTTAAGAGCACTGACTGTTCTTGCAGAGGACCTGGATTCAATTCCCAGGACCCACATGGCAGCCTTGTGTAACTCCAGTTCCAGGGGATCTAACTCCCTTTTCTGGCCTCTGTGGGCATTGCATGACACATGTGTCCTTACACGCATGCAGGCAATATACTCATACACGTAAAATAAAATATAAAAATGTTGGATGGCGCTGCCACCGGACGCAACACCACTGCTCCCAGTTGGCTCCTCTCGCCGGGGTTCTGCCTGGTGCTGATGTGAGCTGTGGCGGGAAGCAGGCACCAGGCACCGCCCGGTGCAGTAGCAGCAGCTCCTGGAGCGCGGACTTGGACAAGTGCGTGGACTGCAGTCCTGTCGGGCGCGACCACCAGCGACTTCTGCTCCGGATGCGCTGTGCCACCTCCGACCCCCTGCTTTGGCCGGTCTGGGGGGCGCTCTGAGCCCGGCCCTAGCGCTGGCCTTGGTTTCTGTTTTCTTGGTCTGGAGACAGTCACAGGAGAGAAAAGTTTACCACCCCCATAGAGGAGACTGGTGAGAGGGCTGTCCAGGTGTGGCACTGACCCAGTGATGAGCGCCCGCTCGGGTGCCCACTCACCGTTCGTTCATAAAACCAAGCCAGGCTCTTCCGACCACACAGGGTGGAATGTGGTGGAGATTCACCTTCAAGGACTGGGCCCTCCAGGGTGTCTGACTGTCCTGTCTCTGGGTCCAGGATAGAAAAGCCAGCATGAGGCTCTCAGCCTGGCTCACAAAGCGACTCAGTGACTTAAGAAACTGCAGCATTTGCACAAAGGGGCCTCTTGCCTTAAGTCCAAAAGGTCCACAACACTAGATCCCCTCCATTCAGATGGACTGAAATTCCCCCAAGAGGGACCAGTTCTTAGCATGTTTTTCACTCATACACATTTAAAAAAATGATAATAATAAAGAAAAATGTAATTGGTACTTGGCACACAAGCTTACTGATCTGTCATCACCTCTGCAGATAAAGGTTGGTGGTGGGAGAACGCCATCTCGGCCCTTTCCCTGGGACACTCTCCAATCAGCTGGCTTATCCGAAAGGTGAGTGGATCAAGCCCCTTCCAAACCTGACTGACCATGTTTTATGCCACTTAAATATTGCTTTTGCCGGGCATGGTGGTGAACGCCTTTAATCCCAGCACTCTGGAGGCAGAGGTAGGCAGATCTCTGTTCAAGGCCTGCTCTACATAGTGAGCTCCAGGCCAGCTGGGACTAAAAGGAAGACCCTGTCTCAAAAAAAAAAAATTATATATATATATATAATATATTATATATTAGAATATAGTATAGTATATTATAATATATATATATATATATATATATATATATATAATATAGCCTATAGGGGCTTTTAATGGAAGAAGTCCTGGAAAGAATAAGTATCTAAGGGGCTGGAGAGATGGCTCAGTGGTTAAGAGCACCAACTGCTCTTGCAGAAGACCCAGGTTTGATTCCCAGCACCCACCTGGTGGCTAAGAACTGTCTTTAAGTTGGATGTGGTAGTACACACCTTTAATCCTAGCACTTGGGACACAGAGGCTGGTGGAACTCTGTGAGTTCAAGGCCAGCCTGGTTTACAGAGTGAGTTCCAGGCCAGCTGGGGCTATAGGGAGACCCTGACTCAAAAAGACAAAAAAAAAAAGAAGAAGCATCTAATTGTTTACTTGCAAAGTGTGCATGCCTTACAGTAGTAAACATTAAGGATAAACAGAGCGGGTGTGAGTTCAAAGTTACAAAGATAGGTTTTAATTAGTAATGTATTGCTGCAAGCAGGACAAAGAATCCAGTGTGAATGGAGCTCAGCTCTGATTTGTACACTTGGGGTCTGGGCATTTTAAGGAAATTGGTGAATGGAGACTTAGAAGAGTCAGAGAATGTCACTGCTTCCTCTGTCCAGCACCGAACCTCAAGCAGAGGCAGGGAGGGAGAGGTAGAAGTTTCCAATAAATAAAAAAAAATAAAAATAAAAATAAAAAAAAGAAGTTTCCAGGAGCCCAGGAGAAATTTCAAGAGAGGAAATAACTCGATTTATTTGTGGAAGCCAGGGGTCTTTATGCTAACACTACCGTGCTCCTAAGACGGAAATGGGGGTGGGGGGGGTATGCAGGAGGGTCAGTTGGAAGGTGCGAACTGCCCTGGCTCCTACCCGGATAATGACACTTAGGGTGTGTTGATAGTGCCGAGGTGCGACACATTTTCTGCCCAGTACTTCAAAGCAGGGCCCCAAAGTATGATTTCCCACTTTGGCAGGGAGAACAGGCGGCTGCTGCCCCATCTTATCAAGGGTGCCTTATCAAAGGTTGTGGGGTGGTGAAGGCCAGACCTCCTGTGGTGCTCTAAGTGGAACCTCATCCTGTCAAGAGAGAGACAAACTACAAACAGCACAAAGGGTGGTGTCTGTGAAGCCCACCAGGGTTGCTACCTGACTTTCTGAAGCTGTGCTCTGTCTTCAGGAGATAGCTCTTTTAACAGACTTGAGTTTTCTTAGCCTTTAAAGGGGCTAGGATCATCTCAGGAACATGACCTTGATCTGTGAGAAACAGCTAGTGCTGGCTGGTCTTTCTAGGCCAAGATTTAGGCTCAGAGGGGCCTGGCTAGAGTTTAGTCAAGGAGAAAAATCTTTATCCCAGGTGCAAGTTTACTGCCTCAGAGAAGAGATCGTTTCATGTTCTAGAGGTACAGTTATGAACACCTTTTAGAATGTCTGTTTACAAATATCCAAATTAGCAAGACAAATGATTAGAAAATATCTCTACACACAGCAAAAGGATTACTTGCTTTACCTGAACATATTAAAATATTCCAGGTCACCTGCAACTTGTAACTGACCACAGAAAGCCACATTCAGAGCTGGCACGGTGCTGTACACATAGAATTCCAGCATTGTGGGAGGGATGGGCAGGAGAATCACTAGTGCAAAGCCAGCCTGGACTACATAAATTGTCTCAAAAAAGAAGAAGAAGAAGAAGAAGGAGGAGGAGGAGGAGGAGGAGGAGGAGGAGGAGGAGGAAGATGAAGAAGAAGAAGAAGAAGAAGAAGAAGAAGAAGAAGAAGAAGAAGAAGAAGAAGAAGAAGAAGGAGGAAAGAGAAAAGAGAAAAGAAAGCACACTTTCAGAAATGTAAATCTGTCCCCCACAGCTTTGGCTTTTGTGGCACCTTTCTATTATCTAGGCCTCTTGCAATTCACTCCTCTCAGCCTCTCTCTCTCTCTCTCTCTCTCTCTCTCTCTCTCTGTGTGTTTTGCATGACTCTATGGGTGCATGCACACGTGTATGCATGCAGAGGCCAGTACTGGAATTAAAGGCATTTACAGCCATGTCGGACTTGTTTGTTTATTTGTTTGGTCTTTATGAGACAGGGTCTCCAGCTAACCCAGAACTCACTATGTAGACCAGGCTTGCCTAAACTCACAGAGATCTTCCTTCCCCTGCCTCCCAAGGGCTACGGTTAAAGGCATGCGCCACCACACCCAGCATCCATGTCTGACCTTTCATGTGGGTTCTGGGGATTTGAACTCAGGCTCTCATACTTGCTGAGCAAGTCTCCCCAAATGAGCTGTTTCTCCAGCTAAGCTATCTCTCCAGCCCTTGGCCTCAACTTTTAGTTTAGCACTCCCTAAAACAGTTGACGAGCTATGTATCATTGTGTATTCTTTTTGTTGTTGTTTTTGTTTTATTTGTTTTAAGGGTCTCCCTTTAGCCCTAGCTGGCCTGGAACTGGCTATCTAGACCACCAGGCTGGCCTTGATTTCACAGAGATCCTCCTGCCTCTGCCTCCCAAGTGCTGCAATTAAAGGTGTGTGCAACCACACTGGGCTATCTATCTGTGTTTGAGACAAATCTTATGTAGTTCGGGCTGGCCTCGAACTTTTCAATCCTCCTGCTTTAGCCTCTGGAATACAAACTAGGCATGTGCCACTACACCTGGCCACTGTACTATTTCTAGGTGGCATCATTTATAATATACTATAAATTAGAATCCCAGCAAAAACATAAAGTTATTTTAAATCTATTTATTGGAACCCAAATATCATTAACTATCTTTAAAATTTTTTACCTATAACTGGGGCTGGAGAGATGGCTCAGTGGTTAAGAGCGCCAACTGCTCTTGCAGAGGACCTGGGTTCAATTCCCAGGACCTACATGGTGGCTAAGAACTGTCTTTAACTCCAGTTCCAGAGGAATCTGACGCCCTCTTCTGACCTCCGCGGCATTGCGTCACATGGGTGCACCAACCTACATGTAGACAGTACACTCATACACATTAAAAAAAATAAAAAAAATTTAGATAATAAATTTAAAAATTTTACCTATTATTTACACATAGTAAAATGCATAGATCTTAAGAGTTTAATGTCTTTTGGAATTGTGCAAACCCATTTATCCATATAGACACCAACCGAATAAGATACAGAACACTTTCAAGTTCTTGGGACTTTTCTGTTGTTTCTTTCAATTCGACTCCAACCTCCCCGTCCCACTCCACTCCACTACCTTGCTGCCTCAGTTGCTATTCTTTGACATCTGTTGCCATCAACAAGTCGTGCCTGTTGTAGAGTTCCTTTCCACCCAGCGTGGAGTGTGGGCTGTCGTTCGGTCATCGGATCTTCCATGCTCAGCTGTGCTGTTCCTATCACTAGCCCATCCCATTGCTTTTACCCCTCCGCCTTTGCTGAGGATCAAACCCACCACCTCACGTTTGCTGGCCAAGTGCTCTCCACGGAGCCTCTCACATTCCCAGTCACATCCCATTTCATTCCTGAAGAATAGCCCAATGTATGACTATGCCACAAATTATCCATTTGTTTATTGATGTTCATTAGAGTGTTTCCAGTCAGGGCTATTAAAGGATGCTGTGGGAATCTTTGTACAAATCTTGTGAGTGTATTTGTCCGTGCCACCCATTTCAGTGAGGGAAACACCTAAGATCAGAATGGCCTGATCTTATTTCATGAGAATTAAATAAATAAATAAATAAATAAATAAATAGTCACTTTTTTTTTTAAATCTTTTTGAGATGGTCTCCTTGTAGCCCCAGCTGTCCTGGAACTCACTATGTAGACCAAGTTGGCCTTGAACTCACAGAGATCCATCTCCCTTGCCTCCCAAGTGCTGGGATTAAAGGCATGTGCCACCATAGCCAGCTTAAACTTTTTTTATTTATTATTTTATATGTATGAGTGTACTATCTGCATGTAGGATGGTGCACCCATGTCATGAAATGGTGCGGAGATCAGAAGAGGGCATTGGATTCCCTGGAACTGGAGTTAAAGATGGTTCTTAGCCGCCATGTGGGTGCTGGGAATTGAACCTGGGTCCTCTGCAAGAACGGTTGGTGCTCTTAACCGCTAGGCCATCTCTCCAGCCCCCTAAACTTTTATTTTATTCCCATGCTTTAAGTTTTAACTACTGGTCTCACCTGGGGCTCATAACATGGAGGTGCCTTACCACAACTCCTTCACAGTTTCTTATTCATGTTCTTTTTCTCAGTTCTCACAGAACTTTGTGAGACATAATGAATTTTTTGGCAATAATTCATATAGGCAACATAATTAAATATTCTGTTGTTCTGACAACCTCATTTTACAATTTTTCTGAGTTCAGAACAAACCAAGTCAAGTCAAACAAGCCAAAATATTCTCACCCAAGGGCTGGTGACATGGCTCAGTGGGTAAAGGTGCTTGCTGCTGCTAAGTCGACCTAGACCCCAAGATGGGGTCACTGCTGTGACAGCATTCCCGGAACCGGAAACTGTTAGATTTCTGGAGGGGGAAAAGGCAGGAATTTAGAATTAAGAAAAGAATCAGAGCCCGACTTTGGGATGGGTGGGCAGTGAGGACAAAGATCCAGGCTCTTCACCAGAAGCGGACCTCTGCCAACCTGGGCCCAGGTTGCTATGTGTTTGATGCTGAGGCCTGGTATCTTTGCATAAGCGAGGTTTTTTGGTTTTTTGGTTTTGTTTTGTTTTTGGTCTTTTTGAGACAGGGTCTCCCTGTAGCCCAGCTGTCCTGGAATTCACTCTGTAGACCAGGCTGGCCTTGAACTCACAAAGGTCCGCCTGCCTCTGCCTCCCAAGTGCTAGGATTAAAGGCTTACGCCACCATGCCCAGCTGCGAGGTCTTTTGTTAAGGGAACAGCAGCCAGTACCTCAAAGCATTCCTGCTGCCTGTGAGTGACTTTGTCTGATAAGGCTTAGTGAGACTAGATTGTCCCTCTCATTACCATTTGATTGGGGAGTTTTATAACCCAATAGCTGTCTTTTTTTTTTTTTGGTCTTTTAGAGACAGGTTCTCCCTTTAGCCCCAGCTGTCCCGGAACTCACAAAGATCCGCCTGCCTCTTCCTCCTGAGTGCTAGGATTTAAGGTGTGCACCACCACGCCCAATAGCTGTTTGTTTTTTTTTCTGTATGTGTATGAATGTACTGTCTGCATGCAAGTTTGTGCACCCGTGTCGTGCACCCCCTGCGGTGACCTCACCAAGTCCACATTTCCCCTGTCTCCTTGGGAAGTTTGTGGAAAATAACCACCTGGTAGTCCTGCTCCAGCACAGTGTCTCACAAAGCAGTATTCAGGAAGGGGCTGTGGGAAGCACAATTGAATCAAGAAACCTGGGCCATCTGAAACACAGGTGAGCCAAGCCTAGGACTTGCTGCTAGTTCTATTCTTTCTAGAAAAGTCCCTGCCAAAGCTGAAGGTTTTTGTTCTTCTCTCTCTCTCAGGAGACCCCATGACAACAGGACCCAGCCCTGGCATAATAGAAGGAGAATACGCTTTGGGCTGACTGTCCTTTGGTATGGCCGTTCCTCTGTGACGTCGCCAATGCTGGTTTGTCTTTTTATTCAGACCTTGAGTGATTCGCAAAACTTTGAAGAAGCTGTTTACAAACTGGCCAAGACTCCTCTCATTGCTGATGTCTATTACATCGTTGGGGGTACAGCACCCCGGGAGGGAGTCGTCATCACCCGGAACAGAGGTGGCCCCGCAGACATCTGGCCCCTTGATCCTCTGAATGGAGCGTGAGTAGAATTCAAGTATCTTCATCAAATCTTGTCTTTATTTTATTTGCGAAAGTAGGAATTATTTTACATCCTACTATTTCTTCTAAATGACCTTGGATAAGTTGGGAATGTTGCGCTCTGTCCCAGGTGGTTCCGAGTTGAGACAAACTATGACCACTGGAAGCCAGTGCCGAGGAGGGACGACCGAAGGTAGACATCTTTGTTACTTTCTGATTGTTTATTTTCCTTTTGTGTTTTGAGACAAGGTCTCCTTCTATAGTCCAAGCTAGCCTAGAATTCACCATGTAGCCCAGGCTGGCACCAAATTCAGATTGCTCCTTCTGCCTCAGCCTCCCTAATCCTGGGATTATAGGCATTGAGCCACCATACCCAGCCCCAAAGGTAGATTTCTAAATACTTTCTCAGTCCTGATGTTTTCCTGGAGTCAGGAGACCATCTTCTACCTACAACAGGGAAAGAGGACACCTACAGATGCTGTCCCCTTCCAGAAAATTTACCTGGCCCCTCACCAGGCCTGGACCAGGTAGAGGGTAGTATGTGGAGGAGGGCTGTGGGGAGCACCTCTCAGTGGCTGGTGGGCTGAAAGGATGAGGCTGACCCTGACATCAGGGCCAGGAACCCTGGATCTCACCATGAACTCCATCAATGAACTCTGTAAGTAAAAGGAGAGAGTTGAGCTGTTTTTGGAAGGAAATCATTTGCAGTTAATGTAAAGGCTTGCGCTGTCCTTTCTAACTGTGGAAATCCTTTTAGCAGTTGGTCCCCTAAGAACAAGAAGTTGTATATCTCACTAAGCTTTCTTGTCCGTGTGTTCAATGGCAGTGGTTCATCTATGCAGCAACTATTTAGTTTTCTTGATCAGGACATCCAGTTAAATGAATCCTACCATGGTGAGACCCAGCTGAAGCAGGGACTGTACCTAGGAATCATAATAGGTTTTGAGGAGAAGGAGGCTGAGCTTTGGGTTCTGCCTCTCTACATGACAGTTGATAGAGTCAGCGATTCCTGAAGTACTCAGTGAACTTTGACCTTTGTTCTTACAGAACATCTGCCATCAAAGCCCTAAATGCCACAGGGCAGGCGAACCTCAGCCTGGAGTCCCTTTTCCAGGTAACTCTGTCTCTATGTCCTCCTTACCTAGGTTGTTTGGTGTCCTGAGAGACCAGAGTGTTGCAGTAAAAGTTTGGGATGATAAAAAACATTTCTTTAAACCACATAATATTTTCAGAATTTGGTTCTACACAGGTTAGAATGTCTGTCTTCACCTAACTTTTTTCATAGTAAAAGAAAGCATAGTCATAATATGTGTTTATTGTTTTAAAGAAAAAGCAAGGTTTTAAAAATCTATGACAGGCCGGTCGTGGTGGCGCACGTCTTTAATCCTAGCACTCGGGAGGCAGAGGCAGGCGGATCTTTGTGAGTTCAAGGACAGCCTGGTCTACAGAGTGAGTTCCAGGACAGCTGGGGCTACAGGGAGATCCTGTCTCGAAAAAAAAAAAAATCTATGACAGCGGGGCATGGTGGTGCATGCCTTTAATCCCAACACTTGGGAGACAGAGACAGGCAGATGTCTGTGAGTTCAAGGCCAGCCTGGTCTACATAATGAGTTCCAGGCCAGCTGGGGCTACAGGGAGACCCTGTCTCAAAAAGACAAAAAAAAAAATCTATAACAACCATTCTGAGATATGCAAGATGCTGTGAAGTGTTAGGTTATACTCTTCTTAACTTTATTTGTTTATTTTGTATTTATTTATGGAGGCAGGGAGTGCCATGAATATCCATATGTGAAGGTGAGAGACATCTTGTAGAAACTGATTCTCTCCACTGAGTAGGTTCTGGGGATTCAAACTCAAGTCTTCAGGCTTGGTAACTGGCACTTTTAACCTTGAGCCATCTCACAGGCCTGGTGGTTATATATATGCTACAAGTATTTATTCTACATTTTAATAATTTTGTAATATGATTTTTTCCTATACAGGTTTTATCAGTGTTTCCTGTTTATAACAAGTAAGTTGCATTTTAAACACAACTGTTCATTTTTCCCCCAGGACTGGACTTTCAGAGCAAAAGCTCTGGTTCTAGCAGCCCCCCAAACTAAGCTCAGCTACCAATTCTAATATCCCAATTACAGAGAGGCATACTGGTGAAAAGCAGAGAGTGTTAATCATGTTGAGAAGAGGAACAAATAAAGGGGTTAAGTGACCTTCAGGTCATTTTTGGGTCCTGACCTGAGCTTTCTATTTAGAGAGGAAGAACCAGAATGGGGGAAGAGGCTTGTGTAATGAAGCAGCTGAGGTCCAGGTATGGTTGGCTTCACCACTGTCTCAGAACTTGTTCTTAGAACTTGCCCTGCAAGGAGGTCACAAGAAGTCTTTATTGCTGGAGGAGATGGGCGTGTACTCAGAAGTCCTTGCTCCAGGTGCAACCTGACCCTCACCTTGAGGGTTGGTCTATCCTGGAAGGTGTTAGGTTATTATGGTGCAAACCCCCGATAAAAGATAGGCACATGAGACTTAAGTCACTCTGGGAACATGATTTACTTCCATTGCCAGGGCAGGCTACTTGTTGGCATGTGGTGGAGCAGGTAACAGCAGGAGCGGCATGGCAACTGAGGCCCACCCATTTATAGCCATGGGGTAGGACCTCAGTTACAGGGAAAGAGGTCAGAAGATTGACAGCCTCTAGAAGAAGTGGACATCTGTGTGTCCCTTAGAATTCTGGGAAGCCCAGATCTAACATTCCAGTCTTTTGATCATGATAAGGGAATAGAACGCTGTTCTCTCTTCTGTATCTGCTTCAGAGCTAAGGGGGGATCAAGTCTCAGGGAAACAGCTGTCAGGCTGGAGGGTAAGAATCTCGTTTTCCATCTTGGCTGCCCTGGGTGCTCTGCCTGGGGGTTTTGGTCCAGATCGATAGAGGCCAGTACTTAGTGGACATTTTCTCTGTAGCTGAAAAGACAAGCTGGTTGAGTCTTATATGAGTATACCAGTGCAGGGACTTCACAGTACCAACAGGGGGCTACTGGGTGCATTAGCAATTGGGGGGGGGTCCCTGTCTAGGGTCTCCAGAGGGAAAGAGGACCTGTACTCTATTTCTGAGGAATTAGAAAAAAGTTTTAGTACACAGGGCTCCAGAATGAGAGCCATAACCATGACAATATAAAAGGTGGTATTTTCTGGGATAGCACAGTAAATCTGTCACCTATCTCTGAGATATTTTCTAACATAACACAGTAGGTTTCTAACTTGGCATGATAGGTCTCTCACCTATCTCTCTGGTAATAAGTTATTTCATTTTCTCTTCTTTTGATTATAGTTTCTTTCCTGTTGGGGTGTTTAAAACCACACAGTTAGCTCAGATAAATTAAATTGGTTTTGGTGTTAAGGTCAGTTGAGGTTCTGGTCCTTAGGGGGTCACTCAAGCCTTGTGCCTGGCTCTTTACAAGTTCCATCTATGTGAGGACAAAGTCAGGTCTTGCTTGACCGTAGCTTCCCTTTGAAGCATGAGGAATTTCTCCTCTAAATGGACTTTCCTCCCTTGACTGGACACTGGCTGGATGAAGTCCTGTTAAGTGAATCTCCAAGACCTCCCTGGCCTGGGATAACTGGTGACTCACTGCCACAGGACATGTAGAAAGGTGCTGATGCAGGACCCTAGGACTCAAGTCAACCTTAGAGGGTAAGGGCCAAAAGATTGTCCCTTCAAATCCCTCTTGCCAAATGAGACTGGAGCTTTAAGTGTGGTTGCTAAACCTCCAAGAGGATCATTTGAATGAATTTGGTATTTTAATTACTATATAACACCTAAGTAAAGCTTGAACATTGACCTAAGCACTCTCAATAAATTTTTTTGTGTGTGTCGTTTTGAGACAGGGTCTCCCTGTAGCCCCAGCTGTCCTGGAACTCACTCCGTAGACCAGGCTGGCCTTGAGCTCACAAAGATCTGCCTGCCTCTGCCTCCCGAGTGCTAGGATTAAAGGCATGCACCACCACGCCTGGCTCAATAAATTCTTAACTACTGTGGCAAAACATTCTGGCTAATAGTAAAAGCTCATGGTAGGAGCCTGGTGGTAGCACAGGCTAGGAAAGGATGCCGTTTACTGGCTTGTGTTGCTGGCTCATGTTCAGCGTACTGTATACAATATGGAAATATCTGGCCAAGGATGGCATTGCCCACAATGGGCACAGGTCAGTCCAATGAAGGCAATTTTTGAAGTTTCTTAGCCCAGGTGTATCAAGCTGACATTAAACCTATCCAGTAAGGCCTAAATTTTGTTCTTTAAGGTCCATAAGGGCCATTTAGGTACTCAAAGTAGAATGGATTTAAACCATGAAAGGCAAACAAAAAGTTCTAACATAGCCCATGAAACAAACCCAAAATAATAAGAGGCTAAAACCAATATCTTCTAGCACTATCTCAAATGAAGGCCATATCATTTGTCCCCAGATTTTGAATGCGTCCACTTTAATTTCAGGGGTGCCGGTCAGAGTCCACAGGCCCATGTGCATGTGGGGGGGTGGGAGGAGGCTCTGAAATGGGGTTCTCAAGCCTGTAAAATTGGTGTCCTAGAAGTTACAGGGGGGACCAAGGAATGGGTCTGGATTCTGTCTCCAGCATCCTGGAAGACAGTGGTCCAGACAGAGCCAGCGGGACTCGGGAACTTTCTGATACAATGGTTCTTGGGAGAGTTCAAAAATGGGGAAAATGGAATAAAAAGAAAGAACAGGAGGCTGAAAGCAGGAGGGCAGAGGAAAGATGGAGGCAGAAAGCAGTAGAGAGAGAGGGAGGGAGAAGGAGTGGGGGAGAGCAGAGAGAGAATGGTACCTTATTGTGAAATGTAGAAGCCGGTTCTCCAGAGAAATATGCTCCTGGCAATTCCCAGGGGGTTGCAAAAAAAAAAAAAGTTAGGTTCTTTTGGAGGGGACAGCCAGCAAGCTCTCTACCCGAGGTCAAAACCATCTCGACCCTCGGCCAAGTTCATGGCACCATTGTGTTAGGTTATTATGGTGCAAACCCCCAATAAAAGCTAGGCACGTGAGACTTAAGTCACTCTGGGAACATGATTTGCTTCCATTGCCCGGATGTGCCACCTGTTAGCACGTGGTGGAGCAGGCAACAGCAGGAGCAGCGTGGCAACTGAAGCCCACCCATTTATAGTCATGGGGTGGGACCTCAGGTATAGGGGAAGAGGTCAGAAGACTGACAGCCTCCGGAGGAAGTGGACATCTGTGTGTTCCTTGGAATTCTGGGAAGCCCAGATCTAACAGAAGGCTCTGTTATTGCTGGAATCCAAGGTGACTGCAGGTTTACGTGTGTTTTGGGGTCTAGAACAGGACATTGTAAAAATCTGACACCAAGATGCTTCTGTTCCTCATATCTTTGTGTCTAGCCTTGAAGGGGATTGAGAAAAATTCAGGTATCACGTTTCTGGAGAGACACTCCTTGCTGGATTAGCGAGTCTGTGTGCAGAGGTCAATAGGTGACCCACAGCAAATGACACAGTAGCAAAATGAAGGTGGAGGTGTTGCATTAGTCACTTTTCTGTTGCTGTCATAGAACCACTACATCCAAAGGAACTTATAAAAGGAAGAGTTTGTTTGAGCTGTTGACAGTTCCAGGGGAATTAGCATCCATTGTGGCAGGGAGGCATGGTGGCCGGAGGTGCCCAAGCAGAGCAGGAAGCTGAGATTGACATATTCAAGTGGGCACAGGAAGCAGAGAGAGATTAGAGGCTGGCAAGGCTTTTTGAACTCTCAAAGCCTATTCCCCAGCATGGACACACCTTCTAAGACTCCCGAAACAGCGCCACCAACTGGGAACAAAATGTCCAAATACTTGGAGCCCATGGGGGGGCGTTCTCATTCAAACCACCACAAATGCCAAGCTTTTCCCTGCTTTCAGTTATTTTATGGGCCCAAGTGAGGAGTCAATGTTTGTTGTTGTTTAGCAAAAGTGGCTTCTAAGAGCCCATTACAACTGCCCCCCCACCCCACCCCCAGCTCCCCAGAGATCCTTGCTCTTGTGATCAGGTGTTGTAGGTGCTGTGGACACAGCAGGGAGCAAACCCAAGTCTCGGGACAAAGTGTGACTGGAAGGGGCAGGAACATACATCACATCCCCAGTGAGAAATTCATAAAGACAAGCAAAGCTGAGGGGAATGGGGTGACCCAGAGGGAGGTGGGTTGTGAGTGATGTGTTCACCCCTCAGTCTGGGACAGTCCTCCTGGTGGTGAGCTTCATGAGCTCGTGAACACCCTGCTAGAAGAACTCAACTTTTGGTACATGCCGTTTTCCTTTTCCTTCCCTAAGAATTTTACTTGCTCCCAGGTTCTTCCTCCCTCTACAGACTGTTAGTGTTTCTCCCTTAATGTATTGATTTTTTATTTTTAAATATTTTATTTATTATTTTTATTTTTTTATGTGTATGAGTGTATTGCCTGCATGCATGTAAGTGCACCCATTCATGTCGAATTCTCCCTGGAACTGGAGTTACAGACAGTTGTCAGCTGCCATGTGGGTGCTGGGAATCGAACCTGGGTCCTCTGCAAGGACAGCCAGTTCTCCCAACCCCTGAGCCACCTCTCCAGCCCTTGTTTTTTTTATTTTATTTTATTTATTTATTTATTTTGGTCTTTTATTTTATTTTATTTATTTTTTATTTATTTTGGTCTTTTCGAGACAGGGTCTCCCTGCAGCCCCAGCTGTCCTGGAATGACCCTGTCTGTGGGTCATGTAACATAAGGTACCCGAGAAGGACCCCAAAACCTGTGGAGATGAGCGAGAGAAAAGAACGAGACTTTGCGAGGTTGTCAAAGTCTGATTTATTGAACAAAGACAGCGGTTTTTATTTGGCAAAAGGCGGGAAGAATCAGGAAATGGGGAGGGGGTGGGTGAAACAGGGTCTGGCGTCAGAGGAGGGTCTGTTCTTGCAAGATCACTGGGTTGAGACATCAGGCTGGAGTATCTGGTGACTTTTACTGCATGTTCGCACCCAGCTCTTGAGAAAGGCTGGTGACTTTTACTACACGTCCGCACCCAGCTTTTGGAAAAAGGCTCGAGGTGACAATTCACAGAGTCAACTTCCTTGTAAGTAAGCTCAGCGTAAGCAAGCTAAAGCCTGCAGCTCTTTACA
>VZQC01013897.1:2348655-2432416 GCA_009823505.1 Rhizomys pruinosus
GGTCATGTAACATCAGGTACCCGAGAAGGACCCCAAAACCTGTGGAGATGAGCGAGAGAAAAGAACGAGACTTTGCGAGGTTGTCAAAGTCTGATTTATTGAACAAAGACAGCGGTTTTTATTTGGCAAAAGGCGGGAAGAATCAGGAAATGGGGAGGGGGTGGGTGAAACAGGGTCTGGCGTCAGAGGAGGGTCTGTTCTTGCAAGATCACTGTGTTGAGACATCAGGCTGGAGTATCTGGTGACTTTTACTGCATGTTCGCACCCAGCTCTTGAGAAAGGCTGGTGACTTTTACTACACGTCCGCACCCAGCTTTTGGAAAAAGGCTCGAGGTGACAATTCACAGAGTCAACTTCCTTGTAAGTAAGCTCAGCGTAAGCAAGCTAAAGCCTGCAGCTCTTTACACTGGAACTCACTCTGTAGACCAGGCTAGCTTTGAACTCACAAAGATCCACCTGCCTCTGCCTCCCAAGTACTAAGATTAAAGGTGTGCACCACCACTCCCAGCTTTTTTTTTAAGTATTGTTATGATTCTTTTTCTTTCTCTCTGGACCCTTGATAGTGGCAGTCTGTGAGCTACAGTTTCCTTGGCCTGTGCCCTGAGATTTAATTCACACACTTTTCTAAGGCGAAGGGCTGTGGGACATGGTTCAGCCTGCGGGGAAAGCCGTGCAGGGAGCTGGCAGTTCTATCACCGTGGAAGCAAAACTGAATAGGCAGTGACCCCTGTAGAGGGGCTCCAGGAATGGGACAGGGCTGGCTGTCACTCCCACAGCACAAAGCTTTCAGGAATCAGAGGTTAAAATTCCTCCTTGGCTTGCTTTCCACAGGGTTGTTAAAATAGGAGGAAAAGCCATTATGACCTCTTGAGTTTTGTATTTTAACCATTCTGACATGTGTGGGCCTCTTTGAATTCTTGTCCTACATCCCAAGAGACAGGAAGGGCTTCATATTTCTCCCTTTGAACTACTTGGGGAAGTGATCCTTATAAGAATTTGTCTTGCTGTTTTCAGCTACACCATTTACACTACGGTAATGAGCGCCGCCGACCCTGACCAGTACATGACTAGGGTCAGAAACCCAAGCTGAAAGTAAGTAGAGTGCTGAGCCACTGAGCTGTGGAAGATCTGCCAGTTTCTTACTGTTTGGGTCGGGTGATGAGTGTTGGTTTTTCTCACAGAAAATATTGGCCCCCTTAAGACTTAAACGTACATATTTTCTGACAAGCATTTGGCATATGACTTATCATTGGGTGTCTTATTTTAAAGTTTGTATGACACTGAAGTCACCCAGTGCCTCTGCCTATTGCTTCTTAAATCCCGCTGTCAGGGCAAAGTGTTGCCCACAGAGGGGGTAAATACATAGGACACTCATGTGTCCCCAGAGTGATTGTGAGGCCCAGTGACTTTGTAGCATCAGAAGGCAGGATCTGAACGCCAAAGACACTTACAAAATTTGTTTCAGGCTCCTGTGCACCTTTCAGAGGGGAGGGGAAGGAGAAGACAAGGTCGTCCTGCTGCCCCTAAACTCAGAGTCTGGGCAGTCCTTCCCCATGGGCCCCGGCTGCTGCCGAGGTCTCTGGATTTGGTTTAGTCAGTCTTTTATCATAGGAATGTAAAAACATCACTGTTTGAATACATATGTATTTCTTTTCTTCCCTTACAGATGACCTTTTAAACGAAATTGTGGAGGAGCAGCATTTAAAAAAAAAAAAAAAAAGACAAAGTGAAAGTATTGCTTTTTGGTTTTGTTTTTGTCTTTTCCAGACAGGGTATCCCTGTAGGCCCCAGCTGTCCTGGAACTCGCTATGTAGACCAGGCTGGCCTTGAACTCTTACAGATCTGCATGCCTCCTGAGTGCTGGGATTTAAGGGGTGTGCCACCACACCCAGCTGAAAGTATTATATTGTTTTATGAACAGTACAGTCTCCTTCCTCGCTTAACTTTTCAGCCTTGTGAATTCAGATGAAGTGGGGAGAAGAGGGTTGTCTTACATCTTCTTGGTCCCAGTGATCCTCATTAAGAATCTACCCTGGCGCTGGGCGTGGTGGCGCATGCCTTTAATCCTAGCACTTGGGAGGCAGAGGCAGGTGGATCTTTGTGAGTTCAAGGCCAGCCTGGTATACAGAGTAAGTTCCAGGACAGCTGGGACTACAGGGAGACCCTGTCTCGAAAAGACCAAAAAAAAAAAAATCTACCCTGGCTTGAACAACCCAAAGACAATTGGTCTCAGAGGTTGGGCTATATTGCAGGACTTTATTCTGTTTCTTGTGATTTATTGCTCATTCTTCTGCTTTTCTGCTGGAAAGACAGTTCGGTGGATAAGAACACTGGCTACTCTTGCAGAAGACCTGGGGTCAGGTCCCAGCACCCACATTGTGGCTCAGCACCCACATTGTGGCTCACAACCATCTGTAACTTCAGTTCTATGGAACCTGATGCCCTCTTCTGGCTTCTGAAAGCATCGCAGGCAAAACACTCATACACATAAATTGAAAAAAAAATTTGAAGTTTCTTTTAAGTCTGGGGGTGCAGCTCAATGTCAGACAACTTGCCCAGCAAGTATGAGGCCCCAGGTTCCATCCCTAACAGTACATGCACAAACACACACACACACATATGCACACACAAATAACCTTTCTAATGAAGAAATGGAGGTCTGTAGTGTGACTACAACTTACTCAAGGTGCGTTAGTCTGACCTCATATTTCTTATACTGTTTCTAATGTATTTTTAAACAATTTTTTAATTTATTATGTGTATGAACTGTCTGCATGTAGGTTTGTGCACCCGTGCTGTGCAATGCAGCAGAGATCAGAAGAGGGTATTGGATTCCCCTGGAACTGGAGTTAAAGATGGTTCTCAGCCATCATGTGGGTGTTGGGGATCGAACCCAGGCCTGGGTCCTCTGCAAGAGCAGTCGGTGCTCTTAACCGCTAGGCTATCTCTCCAGCCCCCTCTAATGTATTTTTAAAAAGTAATCTGTGAACCTCTTTTTAAATAAATATAGCTACTTTCTTAGTGCTTTTAAAAGGTATATGAAACAAATTAATTTCTTGTTGTCATTTATAATTTGTTAATAAAATGTCATAAGAGATCTTGGCAAGAAGAATAAAAAATATCCAAGTCATCTAGTGTTCTAGTCTCCTACTTTCTTACCCTGAAATTGAAGTCTTTTTTTTTTTTTTTTGGTCTTTTTGAGACAGTGTCTCCCTATAGCTCCAGCTGGCCTGGAACTCACTCTGTAGACCAGGCTGGCCTTGAACTCACAAAAAGTTCCACCTGCTTCTGCCTCCCAGGTGCTAGGATTAAAGGCATGCACTACCACGCCCAGCTTTAGAAGAGAGAGGTCATTTTTTTAATATATATTTTATTATTTTAAATTTTTATTTAATTAATCTATTTATGTTTTTATGTGCATGTGTGTATATGTGTATATATGTATGTATATGTATATGCGTGGGTGCAGGCATGTTTGGAGGCCAGAGGCTGACACTGGATGTCTTCTTCAGTCACTTTCCACCTTGTTTTTTGAGACAAGGTCTCTCGCTGATCCTGGAACTTGACATCTGAGCTGGTTAGCTGGCCAGCAAGTTCTGAGGATCCTCCTGCTTCTGCCTCCTACCCAGGTCCAGGGTTCTAGGGTTGTAGGCACATACCTCCAGGTCTTTTACAGTGGCTTTTACAGTAGCTGCTGGGGATATAGCCTGGGTTTTCATGCTTGCACAGCAAGCTCTTTACCCACTGAGACATCCCCTGAAATTGAGGGATTCTAAACAGCAGTCCTAGAAAGCCACTCCTTTAGGTGCTATGTGCTGTATATGTTGGGATTGGAGGGAGTGAACAGCCAATTTGTAGTATTTGGTTTTTCTCCCCAATTTTACATGAAAGTAACTGGATGATGAAGTCGGAAAAAGCTAAAAGCACAAAGGAGTTTCAACGAGACGTTCTTGTTAATGCTCCAAGAATGAAAGAAAACAAAGCGTCTAGAAGGAAGTGTTGCCCAGGACCAGAACGTCCCTGCCCCGTGCTACTGCACACCCATTTAGTGACTCAGAACAGAAGTACTTCCTCCTGGACAATGTTGGGTAAACAGTACTGAGTTTCCATTACTGAATCTTGAGATGGAAATTTGAAACTACCCTCATTTTAACCAAGAAAAGCAAGTCATTGAGGTCTCCCTTTCCCACAGGAAAGTCATCCACATCTCTGTGTACTTGCCAGCCCTGTGTCTTCTGTGTCCTGTTGTTTGTCCACAGTGTCCAGAGGGTGATTTGGTTTTATTTATCCAGATCGAGATTGATTGTGCTACAGAAATCTCAAACTTATATCTTTTGTTCACCATTGGAAAAGGCTTCACCATCTAGCATTTGTCTTATATGTGCTTATTTTCTCTTGAACTCGAGTAGGTTAAAGGAGTTCAGAACATGTCAGCCAAACTCTTGCCCCTTTCGGTTAAGAATTATGTTTGAGCTAAGGATGCTTTAAAAAATAGCAGCTACAAGAAGTTTGTTCTAACCTTGTCTTTCTTCCTGAAAGTAGTAGAAAAGTATTCATAAGTCCCCATGTCCCTCCTACATGGGGAGGGGAGATATTCTTATCCAGGATTTGAGATAATTCTGCACTGTACAAAGCTTACCCCTTACCTTCCCAGACATCTCTAATTAACCCCTGGTCCCAGCTCCTGCGCCTCCCCGTTTCCACTGCTCACTGTTCTTTGTCTGACTTCCTATAGATGCCCTTCAGTTTACAATGGGGTTGCATCCTGATAATCCCATCATAAGTTGAAAATCCTGTATGTTGAGGATATATTTAGTCCACTAGCCTACCAAATAGCATAAGGACCACCCAGGGCACTGTAAAGTATTGACTGCAAGGTGACTCAATGGTAAGGACATATATATACTGCTAAGCTGACCATCTGAGTTCTATCCCAGGACTCAACTGGGGAACGGAGAGAACTGACAAGGCAAGTTGTCCTTCCGCCTCCATGTGCATGCTGCGGTACAGGCAAGTGCATGCACACACACACAAACGCATGCTGTGGTACAGGCAGGTGCACACACATGGACAGTAAATAAATTTTTAAAGATTTATTTTTGTTTTGTGTGTGTGTGTGCCATGTATATGCAGGTGCATGTAGAGGTCAAAAGTGGGCATTGGATCCTCTTCTGGAGCTGAAGTTACAGGCGGTTGTGAGCCACCTGATGTGGGTACTGGGAACAGAAGTCGGGTACTCTGGAAGAGCAGCCACCTCTCTTAACCACTAAACTGTCTCTCAATCCCCATAAACAGTTGTTTTAGATGTGGTATGTGGGATATTATCCTTTTGAAACTAAGGAAATGGTGTTGGGGAGAAAAAAGTCAATTACTTTGCTCATTTTTGGTTCTTGGGTTGATGCCTTGCAAATTAGAGAAAAGACAGGTAAAAGCTGAAAAACAAACAAGTTCATTAGCATATGTACCATACATTTGAACCACAGAGCACCCAGAGATGAATGATTCCGAGGTTGTAGGCTTTGCGTTTATACGACATCTTACCAAAGAACAATAAAACTTCAGAAAAAAAAGAAAGACACTTGAGTCTAGGGGCAAGTCATGTGATGATGAATTTAGCAGCTGGTAAAGTCAGCTGTGTAGATTTTTTTTAAATTATTTATTATTTTCTATGTGTATGAATGTACTGTCTGCATGTAGGTTTGTGAACCCGTGTCGTGCAATGCCGTTGAGGTCAGAAGAGGGTGTCGGATTCCCCTGGAACTGGAGTCAAAGACGGTTCTCAGCCGCCATGTGGGTGCTGGGGATCGAACCCGGGTCCTCTGCAAGAGCAGTCGGCGCTCTTAACCGCTAGGCTATCTCTCCAGCCCCCAGCTGTGTAGATTTCTCTGGTGCTGAAAAGGTCTGGAATTTTTCTCCAGCAATTGTTGCCCTTGATTGGGAAAGAGAAATACCTTTGTAAACGTATGACCCACTTTTAGCCAAATAGGGAATGGCAGAGAACCTTTCCTGTCAGGTTTGCTAATTCTTTATTATTGCTAGTTCTTATCAAATAGCATAACACTTTATTTTATTTATTGTATTTACTATTCACCATGCAACCATGTTTTTGTTGGTTTTGTTTGAAACAGGGTCTCTCTGTAGACCCAACTGACCTAAAACTCGCTATGTAGATCAGGCTGGCTTTGATCTCAACAGAGATCCACCTGCTCTGCCTTGAGAGTGTTGGGAATAAAGATGTGTACCACCATAGCATAATGCTATTTGATAAAAATTAGCAATAATACAGAAGGGTGGGCTGGAGAGATGGCTCAGCAGTTAAGAGCTCTGACTGCTCTTGCAGAGGACCTGGGTTGGATGCCCAGCACCCACATGGCGGCTAAATACTGTCTTAGGCTAGGTGTGGTGGCGCACTCCTTTAATCCTAGCACTTGGGAGGCAGTCAGGCAGATCTCTGAGTTCAAGGCCAGCCTGGTCTACAGAGCAAGCTCCAGGCCAGCTGGGACTAAAGGGAGATTCTGGCTAAAAAAAAAAAAAAAATAGGATGCTTTAAAAAATAGCAGCTACAAGAAGTTTGTTCTAACCTTGTCTTTCTTCCTGAAAGTAGTAGAAAAGTATTCATAAGTCCCCATGTCCCTCCTACATGGGGAGGGGAGATATTCTTATCCAGGATTTGAGATAATTCTGCACTGTACAAAGCTTACCCCTTACCTTCCCAGACATCTCTAATTAACCCCTGGTCCCAGCTCCTGCGCCTCCCCGTTTCCACTGCTCACTGTTCTTTGTCTGACTTCCTATAGATGCCCTTCAGTTTACAATGGGGTTGCATCCTGATAATCCCATCATAAGTTGAAAATCCTGTATGTTGAGGATATATTTATGAGTCCACTAGCCTACCAAATAGCATAAGGACCACCCAGGGCACTGTAAAGTATTGACTGCAAGGTGACTCAATGGTAAGGACATATATATACTGCTAAGCTGACCATCTGAGTTCTATCCCAGGACTCAACTGGGGAACGGAGAGAACTGACAAGGCAAGTTGTCCTTCCGCCTCCATGTGCATGCTGCGTACAGGCAAGTGCATGCACACACACCACCAAACGCTATTGCTGTGGTACAGGCAGAGTGCACACACATGACAGTAAATAAATTTTTAAAGATTTATTTTTGTTTTGTGTGTGTGTGTCGCCATGTATGATGCAGAGTGCATGTAGAGGTCAAAAGTGGGCATTGGATCTCTTCTGGATCTGAGAGTTACAGGCGGTTGTGAGCACCTGATGTGGGTACTGGGAACAGAAGTCGGGTACTCTGGAGAGCAGCCACCTCTCTTAACCACTAAACTGTCTCTCAATCCCCATAAACAGTTGTTTTAGATGTGGTATGTGGGATATTATCCTTTTGAAACTAAGGAAATGGTGTTGGGGAGAAAAAAGTCAATTACTTTGCTCATTTTTGGTTCTTGGGTTGATGCCTTGCAAATTAGAGAAAAGACAGGTAAAAGCTGAAAAACAAACAAGTTCATTAGCATATGTACCATACATTTGAACCACAGAGCACCCAGAGATGAATGATTCCGAGGTTGTAGGCTTTGCGTTTATACGACATCTTACCAAAGAACAATAAAACTTCAGAAAAAAAGAAAGACACTTGAGTCTAGGGGCAAGTCATGTGATGATGAATTTAGCAGCTGGTAAAGTCAGCTGATGTAGATTTTTTTTAAATTATTTATTATTTCTATGTGTATGAATGTACTGTCTGCATGTAGGTTGTGTGAACCCGTGTCGTGCAATGCCGTTGGCAGGTAGAAGAGGGTGTCGGATTCCCCTGGAACTGGAGTCAAAGACGGTTCTCAGCCGCCATGTGGGTGCTGGGGATCGAACCCGGGTCCTCTGCAAGAGCAGTCGGCGCTCTTAAACCGCTAGGACTATCTCTCCAGCCCCCAGCTGTGTAGATTTCTCTGGTGCTGAAAAGGTCTGGAAATTTTTCTCCAGCAATCGTGTCTGCCCTTGATTGGGAAAGAGAAATACCTTTGTAACGTATGACCCACTTTTAGCCAAATAGGGAATGGCAGAGAACCTTTCCTGTCAGGTTTGCTAATTCGTCTTATTATTGCTAGTTCTTATCAATAGCATAACACACTTTATTATTTATTGTTATTATACTTTCACCATGCAACATGTTTTGTTGGTTTTGTTTGAAACAGCGTCTCTCTGTAGACCCAACTGACCTAAAAACTCGCTATGTAGATCAGGCTGGCTTTGATCTCACAAGAGATCACCTGCTGCTGCTTGAGAGTGTTGGGAATAAAATGTGTACCACCAATGCATAATGCTATTTGATAAAATTGAGCAATAATACAGAAGGGGTGGCTGGAGAGATGGTCAGCAGTTAAGAGCTCTGACTGCTTCTTGCAGAGGACGGGTTGGATGCCCAGCACCACATGGCGGCTAAATTACTGTCTTATGGCTAGGTGTGGTGGCGCACTCCTTTAATCCTAGCACTTGGGAGGCAGTGCAGGCAGATCTCTGAGTTCAAGGCCAGCCTGGTCTACCAGAGCAAGCTCCAGGCCAGCTGGGATAAAGGGAGATTCTGGCCTAAAAAAAAAAAAAAAAAAAAAAAAAAAAAAAAAAAAAAAAAAAAAAAGAGAAAGGAACAAAACACAATCGGAATTCGCACTTACACGAGGTAAATCTAAAAATAACCTGAAACATAGTGTGGGGTGGGAGTTACCTGGGGCTAAGTGGTGGCGGAAATGGGAAGTTGCTATTCAACTGGTATAAAGTCTCCGAATTATGCAAGTTTAGTAACTTATAGATCTCTACTGTGTAACACTCCTATAATTAATGATACTGTAGTATACACTTAAATTTTTTTTAATTTAATTTATTTTTGTATGTGTATGAGTGTACTGTCTGCATGTAGGTTTGTGCACCCGTGTCGTGCAATGCCGCGGAGGTCAAAAGAAGAGGGTCTCGGATTCTCCCTGAACTGGAGTTCTCCTGGAATTGGAGTTACAGACGGTTCTCTGGCCGCCATGTGGGTGCTGGGATCAAACCGGGTCCTCTGCAAGAGCAGTTGGCACTCTTAACTGCTAGCTATCTCTCCAGCCCATACACTTAAATTTTAAGAAGGAACCTGGCACCTTGTCATGAACCTACCGTTTCAAGTACTTGGGAGGTTGAAGACAAGACTGTCCTTAAAGCTTTGGACTTGGAGATCAGGCTGGGCAACATAATGAGAGCCCCATCTCAAAAGAAGGGCTAGGGGCTGGAGAGATGGCTCATGGTTACGAGTGCCAACTGCTCTTGCAGAGGACCTGGGTTCAATTCCCAGCACCCACATGGCAGCTAAGAACCTTGCAGGAAGATCTCTGTGAGTTCAAGGCTAGCCTGGTCTACAGAGTGAGCTCCAGATAGCTGGGGCTACAGGGAACCCTGTCCCCAAAAGACCCCGCACAGCAGGGCTAGAGAGATGCCTAGTGGTTAGGAGCACCAACTGCTCTTGCAGAGAGACCTGGCTTCAATCCCCAGTCACCACAGGCAGCTGAGAACCGTCTTTAACTCCAGTTCCAGGGGAATCCGACAACACCCTCTTCTGACCTCTGTGTGCATTGCACAACATCGGTGCACAAACCTACATGCAGACAGTACACTTATAACACATAAAAATAAATAAAATTTAAAAAAGACCCCCCAAAAAACCCATTTATGCAGCTGATGTGGTGCTACACATCTTTATTCCCAGAAACTCTCAAGGCAGAAGGCAGGTGGATCTCTGTGAGATCAAAGCAGNAAAAAAAACAAAAAAAAAAAAAAAGAGAAGGACAAACACCATCGGCTTCCACTACCATCACAACCTGCAGTGGGGGATATTGTCTTAAAATAATAAAAAAAAAACAAAAAAAAAAAAAAAAAGAACAAAAAAAAAAAAAGCTAAAAAAAAAAAAAAAAAACGTGTGGCGAAAGATGCAGGACAGTTTGCTACTCAACTCGGTATTATAAAGTCTCCGAATTATGCAAGTTTAGTAACTTATAGATCTCTACTGTGTAACACTCCTATAATTAATGATACTGTTAGTATACATAAAATTTTTTTTAATTTAATTTATTTTGATGATGGTATGAGTGTACTGTCTGCATGTAGGTTTGTGCACCCGTGTCGTGCAATGCCGCGGAGGTCAGAAAGAGGTCTCGGATTCCCCTAACTGGAGTTCTCCTGGAATTGGAGTTACAGACGGTTCTCGGCCGCCATGTGGGTGCTGGGATCAAACCCGGGTCCTCTGCAAGAGCAGTTGGCACTCTTAACTGCTAGCTATCTCTCCAGCCCATACACTTAAATTTTAAGAAGGAACCTGGTCACCTTGTCATGAACCTACCGTTTCAAGTACTTGGGAGGTTGAAGACAAGACTGTCCTTAAAGCTTTGGACTTGGAGATCAGGCTGGGCAACATAATGAGAGCCCCATCTCAAAAGAAGGGCTAGGGGCTGGAGAGATGGCTCATTGGTTACGAGTGCCAACTGCTCTTGCAGAGGACCTGGGTTCAATTCCCAGCACCCACATGGCAGCTAAGAACCTTGCAGGAAGATCTCTGTGAGTTCAAGGCTAGCCTGGTCTACAGAGTGAGCTCGCAGATAGCTGGGGCTACAGGGAACCCTGTCCCCAAAGAACCCCGCACCCAGGGGCTGGAGAGAATGCCTAGTGGTTAAGAGCACCAACTGCTCTTGCAGAGAGGACCTGGCTTCAATCCCCAGGCACCCACAGGCAGCTGAGAACCGTCTTTAACTCCAGTTCCAGGGGAATCCGACAACACCCTCTTCGACCTCGTGGCATTGCACACAGTGGGTGCACAAACCTACATGCAACAGTACACTTATACAACATAAAAAATAATAAAATTTAAAAAAGACCCCCCCAAAAAACCCATTTATGCAGCTGATGTGGTGCTACACATCTTTATTCCCAGACACTCTCAAGGCAGAAGGCAGGTGGACTATCTGGAGATCAAAGCAGCCTGATCTACATAGTGAGTTTTAGGCCAGTGGACTACAGAGAGACCCTGTTTCAAACAAAACCAACAAAACACACTCATATTGTGAACAGTAAAAGAACAATCACAATGAAACAAATCCATTGTGTGTTTTATGGTTATTGTAATATTCATAAATATTATACATACATATATCTTCCATCTCTGATTGGTCATCCCCAATCTTATATAACCCTTGATTTTTTTCTAAAATTTCCACAGAAGTTCCTATAGCAAGTGGGTTTTGTTTTGTTTGTTTGGTTTGAGTGGGTTTTTTTTTTTTTGATCTTTTTGAGACAGGGTTTCCCTCTTAGTCACCAGTTGGCCTGGAGCCACTCTGTTAGACCAGGCTGACCTTGAACTCACAGTGATCTGCCTGCCTCTGCCTCCCGGTGCTAGGATTAAAGGCATGAGCCCTCACATCCAGCTTAGAAGTGTTTTTATTGTTCTGTGATAGAACAGGACCACTTGCCTATATAAACTCCCTCTTTCCTTGTCTCCTCCAGAACACTCTTTTCAGTTTTCTCTCAATCTGTCTCTCAAATTACAATTCATAAGAGCTCAAATAAAAGCTCAAAACAGAGATCCGCCTGCCTCTGCTCCCATGTGCTGGATTAAAGGTGTGCGCTACCACACCCAGACATATATGTTTTAAACACATATTTTTTTATTTTAATATTATAAGGCTAAAAGCTAGGAAAGAGTTGCTACTGAAAACCAGTTTATTAGTCACAGTTCCCCAAAAGAAAGGAATGCACCCTGATCTACATAGTGAGTTTTAGGCCAGTTGGGGCTACAGAGAGACCCTGTTTCAAACAAAACCAACAAAAACACACTCATATTGTGAACAGTAAAAGAACAATCACAATGAAACAAATCCATTGTGTGTTTTATGGTTATTTGTAATATTCATAAATATTATACATACATATATATCTTCCATCTCTGATTGGTCATCCAATCTGTCATATAACCCTTGTTTTTTTTTCTAAATTTCCACAGAAGTTCCCTATAGAAGTGGGTTTTGTTTTTTTGTTTGTTGGTTTGAGGTGGGTTTTTTTTTTTTTTTATCTTTTTGAGACAGGGTTTCCCTTTAGTCCTAGTTGGCCTGGAGCTCACTCTGTAGACCAGGCTGACCTTGAACTCACAGTGATCTGCCTGCCTCTGCCTCCTGGGTGCTAGGATTAAAGGCATGAGCCCTCACATCCAGCTTAGAAGTGTTTTTATTGTTCTGTGATAGAACAGGACCACTTGCCTATATAAACTCCCTCTTTCCTTGTCTCCTCCAGAACACTCTTTTCAGTTTTCTCTCAATCTGTCTCTCAAATTACAATTCATAAGAGCTCAAATAAAAGCTCAAAACAGAGATCCGCCTGCCTCTGCCTCCCATGTGCTGGGATTAAAGGTGTGCGCTACCACACCCAGACATATATGTTTTAAACACATATTTTATTTTTACATATATGTGATAAGGCTAAAAGCTAGGAAAGAGTTGCTACTGAAAACCAGTTTATTAGTCACAGTTCCCCAAAAGAAAGGAATGCACTACTCTATGGACTGGCCAGATGAAGATGATGAGTTTAGTCATAGGCAGAGAGAAGAGCTGTAGAGCTGTGACCTTTTTTTTTTTTCTTTTTCTTTTTTTTTTTTTTTTTGGTCTTTTTTGAGACAGGGTCTCCCTTTTAGTCCCAGCTGGCCTGAAGTTTGCTATGTACATCAGGCTGGCCTTAAACTCACAGAGATCCACCTGTCTCCTCCTCCCTAGTCCTGGGATTAAAGGCGTGTGTCACCATGTCCGGCAAGCTATGACCTTTAAGGAGAAGGAAGGTCATAGCTGGGTAGGAAGGTCATAGCCGGGTAGGAAGGTCATAGCCGGGTAGGAAGGTCGTAGCCGGGTAGGAAGGTCGTAGCCGGGTAGGAAGGTCGTAGCCGGGTAGGAAGGTCGTAGCCGGGTAGGAAGGTCGTAGTCGGGTAGGAAGGTCGTAGCCGGGTAGGAAGGTCATAGCCGGGTAGGAAGGAAGGTCATAGCCGGGTAGGAAGGTCATAGCCGGGTAGGAAGGTCATAGCCTGGTAGGAAGGTCATAGCTGGGTAGGAAGGTCGTAGCTGGGTAGGAAGGAAGGTCATAGCTGGGTAGGAAGGTCATAGCTGGGTAGGAAGGTTGTAGCTGGGCAGGAAGGTCGTAGCCGGGTAGGAAGGTCATAGCCGGGTAGGAAGGTCATAGCCGGGTAGGAAGGAAGGTCATAGCCGGGCAGGAAGGCCATAGCCGGGTAGGAAGGCCATAGCCGTGCAGGAAGGCCATAGCCGGGCAGGAAGGTCATAGCCGGGCAGGAAGGTCATCGCCGGGCAGGAAGGTCATAGCTGGGCAGGAAGGTCATAGCTGGGTAGGAAGGCTATTTGGAATCATTTCAGCAAACTCCTGGGGGATAGGGACTGTTCCTAATTGTTTGATAGTTGGCCTTGGAATAATTTGGGAAGGGATATAGTGACCCAGAGTATAAAAGCCCAATCAAAAGGGAGTGCTAGGGGACTGGGGGGCTCCAACTTTTGGGTATGCACATCAATGCATGCTCAGAGTCCTTTATCTTCACTCACATGCGCTAGGAGTCAGACACCCCTGGGAGGTAATCTCTCTGACCAGCAAGGCCTCAAGAACTTAAACCATCAGTGTGGAACTAGAAAGGAGTGTGAAGACAATTTAGAAACAATTTTTAGGTTTTCAGTTTTTCTTAAACACAATATGATAGGGGATGGAGAGATGGCTCAGCAGTTAAGAGCACTGACTGCTCTTGCAGAGGACCCAGGTTCGATTCACAGCACCCACATGGCGGCAAAGAACCATCTTTAACTCCAGTTCCAGGGGAATCCAATGCACTCGTCTGACCTCTGTGGCGTTGCATGACACGGGTGCACCAACCTACATGCAGACAGTACACTCATATACATAAAAAAAAAAAAAACACAATATGGCCGGGGAGGGGGGCGCCACCCGGTAATCCAACAACTCGGGANACACCATCGGCTTCCACTTACACGAGGTATCTAAAATAACCTGAAACATAGTGTGGGGTGGGAGTTACCTGGGGCTAAGTGGTGGCGGAAATGGGAAGTTGCTATTCAACTGGTATAAAGTCTCCGAATTATGCAAGTTTAGTAACTTATAGATCTCTACTGTGTAACACTCCTATAATTAATGATACTGTAGTATACAACTTAAATTTTTTTTAATTTAAATTTATTTTTGTATGTTGTATGAGTGTACTGTTCGCATGTACGGTTGTGCACCGTGTCGTGCAATGCCGCGGAGGTCAGAAGAGTGTCTCGGGATTTCCCTGAGACCTGGAGTTCTCCTGGATTTGGATTACAGACGGTTCTCTGGCCGCCATTGGGTGCTTGGGGATCAAACCAGGGTTCCTCTGCTAAGAGCAGTTGGCACTCTCTAACTGCTAGGCTACTCTCTCCAGCCCATTACACTTAAAATTTTTAGAAGGAACCCTGTCACCTTGTCATGGAACCTTACCGTTTCCAGTACTTGGGAGGTTGCAGCGAAGACAAGACTGTCCTTAAAGCTTTGGACTTGGAGATCAGGCTGGGCAACATAATGAGAGCCCCATCTCAAAAGAAGGGCTTGGGGCTGGAAGAGCTATGGCTCAGTGGTTTATCGAGTGCCAACATGCTCTGTTGACCGAGGACCTGGGTTCCATTCCCACGCACCCACATGGACAGCTAAGAAACCTGCAGGAAGATCTCTGTGAGTTCATAGGCTAGCCTGGTCTACAGAGTGAGGCTACGAGATAGCTGGGGCTACAGGGAAACCCTGTCCCCAAAAGACCCCGCCACCCAGGGCTAGGAGATGGCCAGTGGTTTAAGAGCACCAACGCTCTCTGCAAAGGGACCTTGCTTTCAATCCCCTAAGACCCACAGGGCAGCTGAGAACCGTCCTTTAACTCCAGTTCTCAGGGTGAATCCGAACAACACCTCTTCTGACCTCTTGCATTGCACAATATCTTTACAGTGGGTGCACAAACCGTACATGCAGACACAGTACCGGTTTACACATAAAAATAATAAAATTTAAAACAGACCCCCCCCAAAAAAACCCTTTATGCACTGATTTGGTGCTACACATCTTTATTTTCCAGCACTCTCAAGGCAGCGAGCACTGGTGTATCTACTGTGAGATCAAAGCCACAGCCTTGATTCTACATAGTGAGTTTAGGCCACGTCTAGGGCTAACATGAGATCAGAGACCTTGTTTCAAAACAAAACCAACAAAACACACTTCATATTGTGAACAGTAAAAGAACAATCACAATGAAACAAATCCATTGTGTGTTTTATGGTTATTTGTAATATTCATAAATATATATACATACAATAGTATCTTCCATCATCTGATTGGTCATCCAATCTGTCATATAACCCTTGTTTTTTTTTCTAAATTTCCTACAGAAGTTCCCTATAGAACAGTGGGTTTTGTTTTTTTGTTTGTTGGTTTTGAGGTGGGTCTTTTTCTTTTTTTTTATCTCTTTTGGAGACAAGGGTTTCCCTTTAGTCACTAGTTGGCTGGAAGCTCATTCTGCTAGACCAGGCTGACCTTGAACTCACAGTTGATCTGCCTGCCTCTGCCTCCTGGTGTTAGGTATTAGAGGCATAGCCCCTCACATCCAGCTTAGAAGTGTTTTTATTGTTCTGTGATAGAACAGGACCACTTGCCTATATAAACTCCCTCTTTCCTTGTCTCCTCCAGAACACTCTTTTCAGTTTTCTCTCAATCTGTCTCTCAAATTACAATTCATAAGAGCTCAAATAATAAAAGCTCAAACAGAGATCCGCCTGCCTCTGACCTCCCATGGCTGGGATTAAAGGGTGCGGCTACCCACACCCCAGACATATATGTTTTCAAACATATTTTTTTTTATGCTTTAATATGTGATAAGGCTAAAAGCTAGGAAAGAGTTGCTACTGAAAACCAGTTTATTAGTCACAGTTCCCCAAAAGAAAGGAATGCACTACTCTATGGACTGGCCAGATGAAGATGATGAGTTTAGTCATAGGCAGAGAGAAGAGCTGTAGAGCTGTTGACCTTTTTTTTTTTTTTCTTTTTTTTTGGTTTCTTTTTTTTTTGGTCTTTTTTGAGACAGGGTCTCCCTTTTAGTTCCCAGCTGCCTGAAGTTTGCTATGTACGATCAGGCTGGCTAAACCTCACAAGATCCACCATGTCTCCTCCTCCCTGTCCTGGGGATTTAAAGGCTTGTGGTCACCATGTCCGGCAAGCTATGACCTTTAAGGAGAAGGAAGGTCATAGCTGGGTAGGAAGGTCATAGCGGGTAGGAAGGTCATAGCCGGGTAGGAAGGTCGTAGCCGGGTAGGAAGGTCGTAGCCGGGTAGGAAGGTCGTAGTCGGGTAGGAAGGTCGTAGCCGGGTAGGAAGGTCATAGCCGGGTAGGAAGGAAGGTCATAGCCGGGCAGGAAGGCATAGCCGGGCAGGAAGGTCATAGCGGGCTAGGAAGGTCATAGCCTGGGCAGGAAGGTCAGTAGCTGGGTAGGAAGGAAGGTCATAGCTGGGTAGGAAGGTCATAGCTGGGTAGGAAGGTTGTAGCTGGGCAGGAAGGTCGTAGCCGGGTAGGAAGGTCATAGCCGGGTAGAAGGAAGGTCATAGCCGTAGGAAGGAAGGCATAGCCGGGCAGGAAGGCCATAGCCGGGTAGGAAGGCCATAGCCGTGGCAGGAAGGCATAGCCGGGCAGGAAGGTCATAGCCGGGCAGGAAGGTCATCGCCGGGCAGGAAGGTCATAGCTGGGCAGGAAGGTCATAGCTGGGTAGGAAGGCTATTTGGAATCATTTCAGCAAACTCCTGGGGGATAGGGACTGTTCCTAATTGTTTGATAGTTGGCCTTGGAATAATTTGGGAAGGGATATAGTGACCCAGAGTATAAAAGCCCAATCAAAAGGGAGTGCTAGGGGACTGGGGGGCTCCAACTTTTGGGTATGCACATCAATGCATGCTCAGAGTCCTTTATCTTCACTCACATGCGCTAGGAGTCAGACACCCCTGGGAGGTAATCTCTCTGACCAGCAAGGCCTCAAGAACTTAACCATCAGTTGTGGAACTACGAAAGGATGTGTGAGGACACATTTATGAAACAAATTTTTTAGGTTATTCAGTTTTTCTTAAACAACAATTAATAGGGGTGGAGGAGATGTCAGCAGTTAAGAGCACTGACTGCTCTTCAGAGGACCCAGGTTCGATTCACAGCACCACATAGTGGCGGGCAACAAGATCCATCTTTAACTCCAGTTCCAGGGAGAATCCAATGCACCGTCTGACCTCTGTTTCTGGCGTTGCATGAGACACCTGGGTGCCCCAACCTACATGCAGACAGTACAACTCATATACATAAAAAAAAAAAAAACACAATCTATTGGCCACTGGTATTCGTGCGCACACCTTTTAATCCTAGCACTTGGGAGGCATGAGAGGCAGGCAGATCTTTGTGAGTCCAAGGCCGCCTGTCTACGAGTTGAGTGTCCAAACCGCTGAGACTTAAAGGGAGACCCTGTCTAAGACAAAGACAAAACAAAAGGAAAACAACAAAAAGACACACAATATGATAATGAAAATCCTCACGCACTATTTTTTTTCTGGATATCGTATAGTTTTTGAAGATAGTTTAAAACAGTTGAGTTCTGGGGCTGGAGAGATCGCTCAGCAGTTAGAAGCACTGGCTATGTTCTTCCAGAGAGCTAGGTTTGGTTTTCCCACCCCAGCGGTGGCTAACCAACCATCTGTAACTCCCGTCCCAGGGGACTCCAACATCTCTCTTCTTGCTCTGGTCATATTGATCACACATGTGGTACACTTACATAATGCATGGAAAGTGCACTCATACACATAAAATGAAAAATAAATAAATTAAGAATCACATTGCCTTTAATCCAGCAGTTGGGAGACAGGGCAAATGGAACTCATGAGTTTAAGCCAGCCTTGGTCTACATAGCGAGATAGAGGCCAGCTGGAGTACAGGAAGACCCTGTCTCAAAAAAAATACATAATAAATTAAGAACTGCATTCAAGTGAATGAAAAAAATCACAAAAGACTAAAAGAAGAGCTGCTGGATCAAAGGATATACATATCTCAAATTTGTAATTTTTTTTTTTTTGGCTTTTCGAGACAGGGTCTCCCTATAGCCCACAGTGTCCTGGAACTCACTCTGTAGACAAGGCTGACCTTAAACTAACAGAGATCCACCTACCCTCTGCCTCCCAAGTGCTAGGTTAAAAGGCATGCGCCACCATGCCAGGCTCAAAATTTGTAATGTGATTAGTGCAGAATAATAGTTAGCATTTCATTTAAATTCCAAAACATGAAACAATTTACACAGTACCCAGACCCTTTTCCATATACTGCCAGTACCACAAGATCTTATCAGTCTTTTAGTCAATATGGGGAAGAATGGAAGAAGTTAACCAAGAACAAAAAGTGAGTTGACATGAAAACAATCGTGTCAGACAGAAGACAATGCAGGAAAAGTTGTGCAGAGGGCAATGTGAAACTGAATTTTGATATGTCACTTTCTGCCAAGATAGCAAAACCACATGATCCTTCATGTATTATAGCTAGAATTGCTGACGACAAAATTTTTTTTAATTTTTTTTTATTTAATTTTATTTATTTCTTGTATGTGTTATGAAATGTTACTGTCTGCATGCAAGTTTGTGCACCCGTGTCGTGCAACGCCGCGGAGGTCAGAAGAGGGTATCGGATTCCCCTGGAACTGGAGTTCTCCTGGAATTGGAGTTTCAGACGGTTCTTAGCCGCCATGTGGGTGCTGGGGATCGAACCGGCGTCCTCTGTAAGAGCGGTCGGCGCTCTTAACCACTAGGCTATCTCTCCAGCCCCACTGACGACAATTTTATAAGCACCAACCTGGTACCTATTTACTGAGCTTCAAAACTCAACACAAAGACTCAAATGCAAGGAGAAATTGCTAACCCCGCGCTTATCACAAAACCCTTCAAAAGACTTCTTTCAAAGACGAACAGATGGAGAATAAAGACAGAAAGGACTGAATAAGACAATCAGTGCTTTCTTTCCTAAGCATAGCAAAGGAAAGAAAGTATAAAGTTCTCTACAAATTTCCATGGAATATTTCTTACTTATTTTTTAATTTTATGTATATGAGTGTATTGCCTGCACCTGTGTTGTGCAATGCCAGTGGAGGTCAGAAGGAGGCATTGGATTCCCCTGGAACTGGAGTTACAGACAGTTGTTAGCCACCATGTGGGTGCTGGGAATCAAACCTAGATCTTCTGCAAGAGCAGTCGGTGCTCTTAAGCACTGAGCCATCTCTCCAGCCCCTCTCATGGAATATGTAATACCCATTTAGCACACCTAGATTCTCTGAAGACCTACCCAGGAACATGGACTAACAATTGTTTGAAACACATCCTAAGGGGAAAGCGTTCATAGGAAGAGAAGGGTACTTCGATCCAGTTTTGCAGTCGCAGGAGCAAGCTGGGGCCCCCTGTGGCTCCTGCAGAGGAGTAGAGCTGGGCCTCTGTGTGGTCAGCACTGTTTCTGGGTTAAGGAGCTCAGACATCCTGGCTGGCTTGGGAAAACCTGTAACTCCTAATCCGGGAAAGATTTAGGGCTGTGGCAAGGGGTGGGGTGGGGGTGAGACACCCCACTCTGCAGGCTAGCCTGCAGTTCTCAGGCCTCATCTGACTGGCATTGCAGGTCAGGGCTTGGAGGTGAACTGTGACTGCTCCCTGAGGGCTGTGGATGTCATCTGCCTTCCGGGGAGTCCAGATGCCACACTAAGACGGTACCTCATCAGTTAGACTCCAGTCAGCAAGGAGCCAGATCATCCAGCTCCCTCTGCCAGCCTTGAAGATAGGATGGCCAGCACACCTGTGTGTTAAGTGTCTGCCTCCTCCTGCCTCACCGACTGCGTCCAAAAAGGTAAGGCTGAACTTGCTAGCCTGGGAGACAGAAAAGGGTTGAGACCAGAAAAAAAGTGTTTAACGCGGGGAGAACATGGTTTTGTCACCTGTTACTGACAGACACAGAGGCACAGTCCCTCCATCTGCCACCACAGCCTGAAGAGAACATGGTTTTGTCACCCGTGACAGACACAGAGGCACAGTCCCTCCATCTGCCACCACAGCCTGAAGAGCTCCCTTCCCCCGCAGCAAAACTGGAGACTAATGGGTGCCGTGAAGAAAAGCATTTCAGGGTGACTCAGTATGAAGCAGAGTTGGTTGGAGGTTTATTAAAATACATTTTTTTATGGCCTGGCATGGTGGCGCATGCCTTCAATCCCAGCACTTGGGAGGCAGAGGCAGGTGGATCTCTGTGAGTTCAAGGCCAGCCTGGTCTACATAGCAAATTCCAGGACAGCTGGGGCTACAGGGAGACCCTGTCTCAAAAGACCCCCGGCTAAAAATTTTTTTTTTTGTTGTATTTTTGAGACTTAGCTGTCTCCCTTTAGTCTTAGCTGTCCTGGAACTCAATATGTAGACCAGGTTGGCTTTGAACCCACAGAGATCCGCCTGCCTCTGCCTCCCAAGTGCTGGGATTAAAGGTGTGTGCCACGACACCAGCTTAAAAAAAAATACGCTTTAAACATAGATCATAAGCATAAGAGCCAATTGAAAGAGCTGCTCAGGAAAAGAGTGTCGAGTACCCAAGTGTTGGCCTGTGCTTCTGGGGAGAATCGACCTTAGGGGTCTTTACAATGGGTAGATACAGGATTTTGATGCTTTTGAGTTACATGTCTAAGGTTGCTAAGACCCCACCTCACACACACACACACACACACACACACACACGCACATGCACATACACACATGCACGCACACACGCATGAACTCACACAGAGGCACACATTGTAACAAGGTTGTATGTCACTTTGCTCCTAAGAAAGCAGCTTATTTGTAAGTAAACATGTCTTTGGCATCTCTGACTGAGATGACTTGAAGAATTCATTTCTGCCCTAAGAAAGCACAGTTTATTTATTGCCTTCAACATCTTTGTTCAAGATGCCTGTAGAACACAGACTGCCGGACCCCAGAACTCCGGGCCATTCTCCTTTCCATGCCTTTGCTTCCCTTCCTGTGTCACTGCAGTTTTCCCTGTCTTGCTATCCTGCCTCTGGTTTGGGGACAAAGTCAGTCAGGGAAAGCTTCTGTTACCCTTTTATCCACAGGGAAGAGGGGCTGTGCTGTGTTCTCTGGGTCTCAAGTCCCATAACTGGTCTTCCTTCTCTTTATTAGGCTCAGTTAGTGAGCAGAAAAACACTTACAGTAAAAAGAAAATAGCAAGGCCTGGTTGACTTGACTTGCTAAGTTCTAGAGGGACAGGGAATCTCCCTCATGTGATGGGTGGTGTGGAAATCCCAGTGACTACAAAGATGGTTCAGCTGGGAACTCACCCGCAATGCACACTGGAAACAGCTGTTTGGGTGAGAGATACCCCATGCCCTTTTTACAGCCCCACCCCTCTTCCTCCCTCATTTCCTTGTTCCTCCTCTCTTCCCTCTTTCTTTTTCTCCCTCCTTTGTTTCCTGACAGGGTCTTGATCTGTATCCCAGGCCAATCATTCATCATCTTTCTGCCTTAGCCTCCAGAGTGCTAAAATTTTAAGAGTGTCATTTAAGCCAGGCGCGCGCCTTTAATCCTAGCACTCGGGAGGCAGAGGCAGGCGGATCTTTGTAAGTTTAAGGCCAGCCTGGTCTACAGAGTGAGTTCCAGGACAGCTGGGGCTACAGGGAGACCCTGTCTCAAAAGGACCAAAAAAAAAGTGTCATTTAAATTAGACATGGTGCCACTTGGCTTTAATCCCAGCACTCAAGAGACAGAGACCAGCAGATCTCTGTGAATTCAAGACTAGCCTGGTCCACATAGTGAATTCCAGCCAGCCAAGGGTACATAATGAGACTTCTTTTAAAAAGATTCAAAATTAAAATTTAAACTTAAAAAGGCTTGTGATTTAAGAAAACTCCTAGTTCAGGGGCTAGAAAGATGGCTCAGGGGTTAAGAGCACTGGCTGCTCTTTAAGGGAACCCAGATTGGATTCTCAGCACCCATAACAACTATCTGTAACTCCAGTTCTAGGGGGCCCGAGGGCCTCTTCTGATCTCCGTGGGCATTGCACAACACAAGTGCACTTGCACACATGCAGGCAGTCCACTCATATACATAAAATTAATAAACAAAAATATTTGAAAAAATAAAACTCTTAGTCTAGACTTTTCATGACAATGGTAAACCTTTGCAAAGTGCTTCTCATTTGCATAACCTCGCTCTACCCCAAGACAACCTAACAGTGCAGTTTCCACACACAACAGAGCTACAGGGGAGAGACCGTAGGGCCCAAGCACCTTTGCAGTTCTAACAACAGCTGGGCACCCTCGGCCCTTCCATGTGCTGTATACAATCAGGTGTAACCTGATGGCAGACTCCATTGCTCTCATGACTGGTAGTAGAGGCTCGTGATAATTATCAGTCCTCAGTCTAGAACAGAGCTGCATTTCTAGTTCTAATGGCTTTTTTATAGGGTAATAAAATAGAATCATTTTATTTTATTATTATTTTTTTTTTTATTTATTTCCGTATGTGTATCAATGTACTGTCTGCATGCAGGTCTGTGCACCCGTGTCGTGCAATGCCGCGGAGGTCAGAAGAGGGTCTCGGATTCCCCTGGAACTGGAGTTCCCCTGGAATTGGAGTTTCAGACGGTTCTCAGCCGCCATGTGGGTGCTGGGGATCGAACCCGGGTCCTCTGTAAGAGCGGTCGGCGCTCTTAACCGCTAGGCCATCTCTCCAGCCCAGAACTCATCCTTTTAAAAGTATTCTACCACCACTTTGGGATTTATAAACTCATGAGTAACAAAGGAGCAAAGAGGCCATCGTGTGTGTGTGTGTGTGTGTGTGTGTGTGTGTATGTGTGTGTGCACGCACATGCGTGTGTTTTGAGAAAGGGTCTCCCTATAGCCTGAGCTGTCCTGGAACTCACTATGTAGACCAGGCTGGCCTTGAACTCACAGAGATCCACCTTCCTCTGCCTCTCCAGTGCTGGGATTAAAGGCATGTGCCACCACACCCGGCCTAGGCTGTCTTAATAACCCTGGGGCAGTAATAGTGTCTATGCCCCCTGTTAACTCTTGCTGCATTGAAAAAGTATGTCCTTGAATGGAATAGTAAAACTGTCCAGGGACGCAAAGGGGACCAACAGGAGGGGGAGAGGGAGAGAGGGAGTAGAGGACATGTGTAACTTGTGTCAAAGTGTCATTATGTGACATGGTACCAGGACAGTAAATAAGCCTAAGAAAAAGTACGTGAGATGTTAGTAAGTTGTTTCATGGAGAAGACATAGAGTCATGTCTATTGTATAAAAATAAATATATGGGGCTGGAGAGATGGCTCAGTGGTTAAGAGCACCAACTGTTCTTGTGGACCCAGGTTCGATTCCCAGCACCCACATGGCAGCTAAGAACCGTCTTTAAGTCCAGCTCCAGGGGAATCTGATGCCCTCTTCTGACCTCCATGGCATTGCATGACATGAGTGCACCGACCTACATTCGGACAGCACACTCATACACATAAAAATAATAAAAAATAAATAAATATGCTACACATTTATTATTTACTACATATATTAAATTTGATATTTATTGAATCGCTACTATGTGCCAGGCACTATGCTAAATCTTGGGCTAAAGTGATGAATTTACTTACACAAAGCTTTGCTCTCAACAGAGTCCAATGGTAGAGAGACAAAATATTAAACTATAACAAGGGGCTGAGGGTACAGGGCTCAGTACTCCACTGGGGGTGCAGTGTGCACTTGGCATGTGCAGCAGCCCATGTTCAATCCAGTACTATACACACACCAAAGACCAAAGAGTGAAAAAAACCTATAAGCTGGTGTTCAGTGATTGAGATGTGATGGGATATTCAGGAGCTTAGAGGAGGGGGGGGTGTCAAACTGGCTTCTCTGAGGGAGGTGATGCCTAAAGTGAGCCTCAAGGGAGGGCTATAATTACTTAGATAAAGAGCAATGGGCTGGGAAGAGCATTCCACACAGAAGCACAAATGTGATGGTAGTTAAGGATATGAAGGAAGAGCAGAGAGAGGCGGCTTTGGGGAAGGTGGACTCCGGGACACACAGAGTCTGAGGCTCTCCAGCGCAGGTGCTTAACAGAAAGCTGGGTATGGGCTGGAGTTTAGGGATAATCTAGACCCGAGGTAAGCCAATCAGAAGCGACTAAACCATTCAGGGAGCATACACAGAGTGAAGAGGGTAGATGTTTGGGACTAGACTACACACATACAAATGATCAACAGAGGAGAATGAGCTCAAGAAGAGGACAGAGAAGGCATGGGATTGCAACCAAGGCCAGCCCACACGGACACGTGACTGAAAAGGTGAAGTCTCTGGGGACACCAGCTTGAAAGGTTTTGATCATTAGAAAGGATGAAAACGGTGTTCTGAAGAGTATTTAAGCCCGGCGTAGACGGTACCCGCCCGTGATCCCACCTGTTCAGAAGGCTGAGACAAGAGGATCACAAGTCTAAGGCCAGCCTAGGTCACTTAGTGAAAAGTAAAACGGAGATTAGGGGGGCTGGAGAGATGGCCTAGCGGTTGAGTGCCGACCGCTCTTGCAGAGGACCCGGGTTTGATCCCCAGCACCCACATGGCGGCCGAGAACAGTCTGAAACTCCAATTCCAGGAGAACTCCAGTTCCAGGGGAATCCGACACCCTCTTCTGACCGCCCCAGCATTGCACGACATGGGTGCACAAACCTGCATGCAGACAGTACATTCATACACATAAAGAAATAAAAATAATAATAAAAAAGGAGATTAGGGGAATAACTCAGTGTTTGCCTAGCAGCACTACAATAAACAGGGCGTGGCGGTACACGCCTCTGATCCTAGCACCCAGGAGGGGGAAGAAAGGGGGTCACAAGTTCAAGGTTATCCTCAGCTATATAGCGAGTTTGAGGTCATCTTGGACATATGAAACCCTGTGTCAAAACAAAGGCAACAGAGGGCTGTGTCTATAGTTCAATGGTAGAGCCTTTGAGTAGCTTCCACGAGACCCTGAGTTCAACACGCAAAGAGTAACTAAGAAATTGTATCATCCCTCTTGCGAGAAATCTGGATGAGAGGAGAGGAGGGGAGGGGAGGGGAGGGGAGGGGAAGGGAGGGGAGGATGAGAGGAGAGGATCTGAGGAGGGAGAGAAGAGAGGAGGGGAGGGGAGAGGAGAGGAGAGGAGAGGAGAGGAGAGGAGAGGAGAGGAAAGGAGAGGAGAGGAGAGAGAAAAAAAGATCTGTAAATAGGAAGTAAAGTTTTTAGCCTCGGAAGCACTGTCTTGAAGATTAGGATGCATCCACCCCAATGTTAGGGGTGCTGGTCAGAGTCCACAGGCCCACGTGACCTACATGGGGGGATGTGAAATGGGGGTCCAAAGGCCTGTAAAAATCAGCATCCTGGAATTTACAGGGGGGCACCAGAATAACAGGACTGGATTCTGTCTTCAGTGTCCTGGAAGAGAGTGGTCCAGACCAGATGTAGGATATGGGAACTCTCTAATAAACTGGTTCTCAGGAGAGTTCAAAAACACGGAAAATGGAAAAAAATAAAACAGGAGGCTAAGAAAAGCAGAGCGAGGATAGAGAAAGCGAGGATAGAGACAGAAGTGGGGAGAGAGGGAGGGAGGGGTAAAGAGTGTGGGGGAGCAGAAAAAGAGAGAATGGTACCTCATCGTGAAATNTGGTTAAGAGCACCAACTGCTCTTGCAGAGGACCTGGGTTTGATGCCCAGCACCCACATGGGGGCTGAGAACCGTCTTTAACTCCAGTTCCAGGGGAATCTGACACCCTCTTCTGACCTCCGTGGCATTGCACGACACGGGTGCACAGACCTACATGTAGACAGTACATTCATACACATAAAAAAATAAATAAAATTAGCTGGGCATGGTGGTGCATGCCTTTAATCCTAGCACTTGGGAGGCAGAGGCAGGCGGATCTTTGTGAGTTCAAGGCCAGCCTGGTCTACAAAGTGAGTTCCAGAACAGCCGGAGCTACAGGGAGACCCTGTCTCAAAAAGACCAAAAAATTAATAAATTAATAAATTAATTAATTAATTAAAAAATAAGCATAATTAAATTTTTTTAATTTAACAATTTTCTTTCTTTAAATTTGTTTATTATCTTTTATGTGTATGAGTGTACTGTGTCATGCAATGCCCCGGAGGTCAGAAGATAGCGTCAGATTCCCCTGGAACTGGAATTAAAGACATTTCTCAGCCGACATGTGGGTGATGGGAATCGAACCTGAGTCCTCTGCAAGAGCAGTCAGTGCTCTTAACCCCTGAGCCATCTCTCCAGCCCAAGCGTAATTAATTTTGTAAAACCCACATATTATTTTTTCAAAGCTAGCAGTGTGCTTCTAGATTGTAGAGGAAAAGCCAGAGGAAAGGGGCAAACAGGAAGGAGAAGGGGTGGCGAAAGGAAGCCTGCCCAGGAAACAAACCCTTGTGCACTGAGATTGGAGAGGCGGGCTGTTCTCGCAGGACCCACAGACAGCTTGCTCCAACTGAACTGATGCTGTGCATGAATCGCCCTCTAACAGAGTCCGCTGTCCTTTTGTCACCACATAGGTCCCTCCCCTTGGATCTGCAGTCTGCATCCTGCAGGAGCGCAGTACCTGAGTCATGGGAAGCAGCAGCTCCACACAACATCACTTTACTTTCCAGAATGCGGAGAAAGGTACTCTCTTGCCTCGTCCAGGGTCAGCTGTGGTCCCCAGGGCCCATGCTGCACAGAATGGGACTTCTCAGGGTGGAAACAGAAAATCATTAATTTTCTTAAATTAAACTCTTAACAATCACTTGCTCCTTAGAAGGTGACCCAGAATGTTCATCGGCTCTTTAGCTGACAGAATTAAAACTCGCGCAGGCAGTTACTGCTGTCTCAGTGTTTATCCAAGATGCACACGGGTGAAAGAAATGAGGCTGGGCAAGTGCTTCAGGCAAGGATTAGCCAAGGGGCCAAGGATGGAAGTACATACATGTCATAATGGTCTGAAGTAAGGAAGGTAGGGGACTGAGTAGGATGGAGCCGTCGAGGTGAGCAGAGTCCAGACTCATCTGAGTCTTGTAGAGATTGATTTGTTGATTGGTTGACTGATGATTGATTTCTGTACGAAGCTTTCTTTTTATGCCAAACAGGACCACACCACCCTGCTAAGGGGAAGGGGAGGGAACGAAATTCGGGCGATGTGGAGAACTGACCCCTCGGAGCAGAGGTCAGTCAGTTACTTCCGTTACCCAACCTGAGTGGTGCTTCCTACTCAGGCTCTTAGCTTGGACCCACGAAACACATGTTCCACTCTTGGCCCTGACTTCTCACCTGCCCAGAGACTGCTGAACCCTGGACAGGAATTTCAGGCTGATGGCTGTTGGCCTATCTTCAGCCTATGTCCACTCATAACACCAGCTACCCAGATTGGTGGTCCACAAGGGGACCCCTTTCAAACCCACTGGCCTCCCGAAGGAAATGCAGGCCTACTTTGCCCTGTATGGGTGCAATAATTAATAAAAATGACGGCCGGGAATTCCATGATGATGTTACTATGAAATTCAAATTTATACCCTGCTTTTATAAACTAAACGATGTCAATTCCCAGAGCCAATCATAGGCCCCCCAACTCCAGGCCACTGCACAGCGTTGCCCCACCCAGCATCACCCAGCTAGGCCAAGTTGTTTGCTCCTCCTTGGGGCTGGGTGCCCTGAGGGATGCTAGCTGAGAACTAGCCTGCAATTCAAACGGGAACTTCCTACAGATTTCAGTCTTTTGAGGCATAGATTCACTATGTAACCTTGGCTATCCTGGAACTTGTTTTGCTGTCTAGGCTGGTCTTGCCTCTGCCTCCTGGATGCCAGAATTACAGGCATGTACTACCATGCCCAACTTCCTGTAGGACTCTAAACTTTATTATTCTTTTTTTTTTTTTTTTTTTTTTTTTTTTTTTTTTTTATGGGTTTTCTTTTTTTTTTTTTTTTTTTTTGTTTTTTTCAAGACAGGGTCTCCCTGTAGCTCTGGCTATCCTGGAACTCACTCTGTAGACCAGGCTGGCCTTGAACTCACAAAGATCCTCCTGCCTCTGCCTCCCGAGTGCTAGGATTAAAGGCGTGTGCCACCACGCCCAGCAAAACTTTATTATTCTAAAGGCCTGAAGGGAGCCAGATGTAGTGGCACACGCTTTTAAATCCCAGTGCTCAGGAGGCAGAGGCAGGTGATCTCTGTGAGTTTGAGGCCACCTTGGCCTATATGGCCAGTTCCAAGCCAGCTAGGGATATAAGGAGAGTCCTGAAAGGTCTGCCTACTGTTATTACTCCTCCTCTTCCTTCTTTTCTACCTTCTCCTCTTTTTCTTCCTCTACTCCCTTTTCTACCCCTTTTTGTTGTTATCCTCCTCCTTCCTGTCCCTTCTTCTTCCTCCTCATCCTCATCCACCTCTACCACTCCCTCCTCTTCTTCTTCCTCTCCCCTTCTTCTTCTTCCTCCCTTTTCTTTTCCTCCTCCTCCCCTTCTTCTTTCCCCCTTTTTCCCCTTTCCTTCTCTTTTCTTCTGTCCAGGTCCTCACACATGCTGGGCAAGCACTCCACCTGAGCTCCATTGCCAGCTCTTTATTGTTTTATTTTGAGACAGGGTCTTACTAAGTTGCTCAGGGTAACTCAAACTTGTGATCTTCCTGCTTCTGCCTCTCAGAATTACAGGCATGTAGCCCCTGGCAGCACCAGGCTTTGATCTTTTTACATTTTTTCTTCCTGTGCTAGGGATTGAACCCAGGTCCTGGCACATGCTGGGCTAGCATTCTACACTAAACTCATTCCCAGTCCCCTGTGATGTTTTCTGTATTGTAGTTTATGTGTGTGCAGAGTCCCATACATCTCTGTGAGCATGTTATTTCTTTATTTTATTTCTTTTTTAGTATTTAATGCATATGAGTGTATTGCCTACCTGTATGTAAGTGCACCCATGTTGTGCAATGCCTACGGAGGCCAAAAAGAGGGCGTCAGATCCAGTGGAACTGAAGTTATGTGCAGCTAGCCATGTGGGTGTGAGAATGGCATTTTCTTCAAAGAATGGTCTGGAGAGAATTAAGTATTCTTGACAAAGGGAATGAAAACACAAATGTAGCCATAAAAATATCTGTTCTGGGAGTAGAGAGATGGCTCATCAGCTTTTGCATTTGACCTGGATTCAGTTCCCAGCACCCATATGGCATCTCACAACCATCTCTAACTCCAGTTCCAGGGAATCGGAAATCCCTCTTCTGGCCTTCTCAGGCATTGCAAAACACCAGTGCACTTAACATGCATGCAGGCATTGCAGAACACCAGTGCACTTAACATGCATGCAGGCATTGCAGAACACCAATGCACTTAACATGCATGCAGGCATTGCAGAACACCAATGCACTTAACATGCATGCAGGCATTGCAGAACACCAGTGCACTTAACATGCATGCAGGCATTGCAGAACACCAGTGCACTTAACATGCATGCAGGCAAGATATTCATACACATAAAAATATAAAATAAAAATATATAAAATACATTTTAAAAAATTGTATTTATTTTTATTTTATGTCTATGCATGTCGTGCCTGCATATGCTTAAGTGCACCTGTATTGTGCAGTGTCCATGGAGGACAGAAGAGGGCATCAGATCCCCTGGGACTGGAATTATGGACAGTGATTATTAGCTGCCGCATGGGTGCTGGGATTCAAATCTAGGTCTTCTGCAAGAACAGCCAATGCTTTTAACTGCTGAGCCAGCTCTCCAGCCCCAAAATACATTTTTTTTTTTTTTGTCTTTTCGAGACAGGGTCTCCCTGTAGTACCAGCTGTCCTGGAACTCATTCTGTAGGCCAGGCTGACCTTGAACTCACAAAGATCCGCCTGCCTCTGCCTCCCAAGTGCTAGGATTAAAGGCGTGCGCCACCACGCCCGGCTCCAAAATACATTTTTAAAGTATTTTTATGAGACATGATCTCAGATCGTAGCCTTAGTTGACCTGGAATTCACTGCACAGACTAGGCTGGCCTTGAACATGCAGAGACCTGCCTCCTGAGTGCTGGGATTAAAAGCGTATGACACCATGCCAGGCCCATCTGTTGTATTTTTAATAGATAATTTATTCATTCAGTTCTACTGTGTACTTGTCATCTTGAGTCACAATTTCTTCAGATAGTTGTTTTACATATATATATCTTTTTATTATTCACATTTTTCTACTTTTATTTTTTACAGTTACAGAAAAGCAGTACAAAGATAAGTGTAGATAAGGGTTCTATATGAACACAGCCAAAACTCCCATGGTATAAATTGAATGAGGTCATTATAACAGTCTGCCACCATACTTAAAGTGTGTACCATAGAGCCTAAGGCTACTGAAGTATATTCCTGTATATATACATATGTATATTTGTAGAAATTGCTATGCTCAAGACCATAAAGATGAGCCATTTTAAAATATTTTATTAAAAAATATTTTATTTAATATCCATACATGCATACAATGTGTTTGGATTACATCTACCTCCTATCCCTTCCTCTCCAATTCCTCCCCTATCCCTCCTCACACTTTTCCTCCCCAACTTCATGTGCTCTCTCCTTTTTAAAAAAAAAATTATGGTCAGGTGTGGTGATACATGCCTTTAATCCTAGCACTTGGGAGGCAGAGGCAGGAAAATCTCTGTGAGTTCAAGGCCAGCTTGGTCTACATAGTGAGTTCCATATCATAGTGGTGTGATGGGGAGACCCTGTCTCAAAAAAAGACCCAAAAAAAGTTATTTTTATGTGTGTGAGTGGTTTGCCTGCATGTATTTAAATGCACCTATGTCATGCAATGCCCAAAGTGGTCAGAAGAGGGCATTAGAGCCCCTGGAACTGGAGTTATGTACAGTTCTTAGCCAACATGTGAGTGCTGGAAACTAAACCTGGATCTTCTGAAAGAGCAGTCAGTGCTGTTAACCACTGAGCCATCTCTCTACCCCACCACCTCCTTTTAAACATATCTGTTGAGTCCAGTTAGTGTACCTACATGGTGTGGGACCGTCTACTGATGGTCCTCTTAGGACCCCTGACCTTGAAGAAAACTGACTCTCCCTCCCCTAGCAGCCATTAATTATCAATAGCTCCTCAGAAAGGGGCGGGATGTCATCAGCCCTTCCCTCCCTCATCTATGCTGGGATTTTGGCTGACTTCATCTTGTGCAAGACTTGTGTATGCAGTTCCACCTGCTGTGTGTTCACATGTGCAATGGTGCTGTCATGTCCAGGAAATACTGTTTCACCACAGATATCTACTTCCTCTGGCTCTTATAAGTTTTCTAACACCTCTTCTGAGATCCCTAATCCTTGGGAGCAGAGGGTGTGATATAAACGTTCCCTTTACCTGTCTGGAAAAAGAAAAAAAAGTTCCATTTAAGCTGGGCTTGTGGTGCACACCTTTAATCTTAGCACTTGGGAGGCAGAGGCAGGAGAATCTCTGTGAGTTCAAGGCCAGCCTGGTCTACAGAGCAAGTTCCAGGACAGCTGGAGCTATGGGGAGACCCTGTCTCAAAAGACAAAAAAAAAAAAAATGTTCCATTTAGAGCTGAGGACTCCATAGTCTCTTATTCCATGCATGTTGATCAGTTATGGATCTCAGCATTAATCATCGTCTGCTGCAAAAAGAGCCTTCTCTTGCCAGGCATCATGGCGCACACCTTTAATCCTAGCTCCCGGGAGGCAGAGGCAGGCAGATCTTTGTGAGTTCAAGGCCAGCCTGGTCTACAGAGTGAGTTACAGCTGGGGTTACAGGGAGACCCTGTCTTGGAAAGACAAAAAAAAAAAAAAAAAAGAACCTCGTGTGAGAAGAGTGCAGAGATGAACTTAGCAGGAAGTTTATTACTGTGTTCTATTAGCAGAATAATAGTACTAGGATAACCCCTAGGGCCTATGATGTAGCTAGCCATGGGGTTTGGACCCAGTTAAAAGTACCAGCCATGGGTTCCATCTGTGGATCAAGCTTCAAATACAACCAGTAAGTAGTTGGTTACTCCCATAACATTCATGCCACTATTGCACCAGTGGACCTATCTTGCCAGGCAATTTGCTATTGTAGCTCGCAGGGTTTACAGCTGGAAAAGACTGCTGATGATCACCCCACACCTGCCAGTAGCATGCATAGATCCTTCCAGCACTATGAAAAGTAGCCAGCAGGGATGAAGCTTCCCTGGGTACTGGGTTGATTTCTCTGTATCCTAGACCCAAGCATATTATGTCTTCAACAATAGGGTCCTACTGTCAAGTTCTGGAGGGTACCCAAGAACAATGCCAACAGCCTGTAATGTTTGGGGTGGTCTATGATACCCCACTGACTGACAGCTCAAAAAGAGGAGGCCCCATACCCAGCACTGACCTTTTTATTTGATAGCCTATGATTTCTGGGGGAGGCATTGTCCCCTTGGTATAGGGCAGCTCCATTTAAACCCCTTTTGTGTATGCATGTGTATATGTTTTGGGAAGCTTCTACAGTTGTGGGTTTCCACGTGGCATTTTTCCAAAGGTCTTCAGAAAAATGAAAACTCTTATAGAGTTTTTTTTTTAACTTTTTGATTTTGCTATGCTGAGGATCAAAGTGACACTCTTTGGTCATGCTAGGCAAGTGTTCTACCACTGGGCTGTGCCTCCAGCCCACATATATATATATATATATATATATATATACTATATATGATGTTGATGTGATATGATTGTGTGTGATGGGTGTATGTATGTGTGTGTATGCACATGTGTACAGTTTATGTGGAGGCAAGAGAGGCACTGCCAGGTGGCTTTCGTCTATCTATTGCTCCTCCACTTTGTATATTTGTTAATTTTTTAATATTTTATTGATTATTTTTGTTTGTTTTTGAATGTATTTTCTGCATGTTGGTTTGTGAGAAGAGGGTGTCGGATAGCCCTGAAACTGGAGTTACTGATGGTTGTTAGCCACCATGTGGGTGCGGAGGGAATTGAACCTGGTTCTCTGCAGCGTGCTGTGAAACACTAAGCCATCTCTCCAGTGCCCCCTTTCATTTTTTTTTTGTAAGCTGGGTGTGGTGGCATCACCTTTAAAATTAAAAAACGTTTTTTAATTTTATTTATTTGTTATGTGTAATGAATGTACGGTCTGCATGCAGGTTTGTTCATCCGTGTTCCGTGCAATGCCGCGGAGGTCAGAAGAGGGGGTCAGATTCCCCTGGAACTGGAGTCAAAGACGGTTCTTCTCGGATCCATGTGGGTGCTCCCCAGCACCCAGGTCCTCTGCAAGAGCAGTCATGTTCTCAACCGCTAGGCCATCTCTCCGCCCCAAATATTTATTGAGACAAGAGGGGGTCTTTTACTGAACTCGAGGCCTACTGAGGTGTCTCTACCACCCACCACTAGACCTGCACATGCACTGCTGTGGCCCTGCTTGTGCACAGGTGTCTGGAGACCCAAACCAGGACCCTGCAGGCTTTTATGTAGCAAGCATATTTGGACTCGGCCATCTCTGCAGCTGGAGTTTTTTACGTGTTTTTGGTATTTGTTTTTTGGTTTATTTGTTTTTGGTCTTTTTTCGAGACAAGGGCCCCGGTAACTCACCACATGTGCCCTGCCTTGATATGGAACTCGCTGCCTGGACCTCGTCTGGTAGAACCAGGCAGGGCCTTGGAGCATCACAAAGAGTCCACCTGGCTCTGCCTGACCCAAGTGCTAGGATGATAAAGGCCGTGCACCGCCAGCAACACCATGGTTTGGAGGTTTTTTTGTATAGTTTTATATGTGTTTTTTATTTTTTATTTTGTTTATGTGTTGAATAACTGTCTGCATGAAGGACATCTCTCCAGCCCGAGTTTTTATGTTTTTTTTTTTGGTTTTGTTTTTGTTTTTTATTTATTTTTTTTTTTTTTTCGTATGTGTTTCTTTAACTTTCTGCATGCAGGTTGTGCACCTGTGTCGTGCAATGCCGCGGAGGTCAGAAGAGGGTCCTCCTATCGATTCCCCTGGAACTGGAGTTCTCGCTGGGAATTTGGAGTTTTTCAGATGGCTCTGCACGGCCGCCATGTGGGTGCTGGGGATCGACCTCGGGTCCTCTGTAAGAGCGGTCGGCGCTTTCTTAACCTGCAATGGGGCCATCTCTGCCCAAGCCCCCGAGTTTTATGTTTTTAAAAAACTCTTTGAGCCAAGTGTGGTGGCCGATGCTGTTAATGCCCAAAACTTGGGGAGGTAGAGGCGGTGGATATCTGTGATATTTTTTGGACCCTCCGCTGCTCAAAAATACCAAAAAAAAGGTGTAGTAAGTAAAAGGATTTTTTTAAAATGGTATTTTAGTATGTGTGTGTGTGTGTGTGTGTGTGTGTGGTGTGTTGTGAAGAGAGAGAGAGAGAGAGAGAGAGAGAGAGAAGAGAGACGAGAGAGAGATAGGGGAGAGAGGTCAACAGGGACGAGAAACAGAGACAGACAGAGACAGAGTCCACAGAGACCTTGGTTCCCCCTAAATAACCAAAGTAGGACTGAGGATGTAAGGATGTCTAGGCAGGGGATGGGGACATGACTCAATCAGTAAGGTGCCTTCTGGTAAGCCACAGAGGACCCAACCCAGTTTTGGATTCCCAGCACCATATGAAAAAATCTGAGGGATACAGAATGGCGCTCAGTGGTTAAGAGCAACCGACGTGCTCTTTGCAGAGGACCTGGGTTCGATTCCCCAGCACCAAATGGTGGCCAAGACACTGTCTTTGAACTCCAATTCAGGGGAAGTCCAAACTCCCTCCTCTGACTTTCTGTACCGCAATTAGCAAATGACTGGGTGCAACCAACCTAACAATGCAGACAGTACACTCATACACATAAAAAACAATTAAATTAATAAAAATCGTAAAAAAAAAAAAAAAAAAATCTGAAAGCACACTTCTAATCTTGGTCCTGAAAAGGCAGACACAAGAGGACCTGGGGCTTTCACCCGGCCGAGCCAGCCTAGCCAATATCCGAGAGCGACAGGTTTAGTGGAGAGACATTATCTCAAATGACTAAGAACAGACACCTGGAGGACGTCACACCACACACCACCACATCAACACACACATCGACGTCATAATCATTTATCATTTATGGCATTTCCTTCAGTGTGTTCAGGACAAGTTGTTAGCAAACAACATTGATGTCCATGGTCTGCCTCAGTGGATCATAGCCTTCAGTACAATAAGAACTAGGAGTGGAGCTTGCTGGGCCTGCAGCTCTCGCTGAGTTCCACCTGTAGAGACTGTGCTGCCCCAGGCCTGGGGCAAGTTGCAGAAAGGTTTCTCAAGAATCTGTCACCCCTGTTCTACACGCATTTCATTCATGATTTTAGTTTACAGAATGTGATCAACAATGCCCCAATTTCATTACTCACTATTTAGTGAGTACCTTTAAGACATAATCATGCATTAATTATTTTTATCTCATAGGAAATGAAGTTTAGCTCTATTTAAATTCCTCCAGCTTCTCATTTCCCACCTTGCCATCATCTTTTCTTTTCATGGAGTCAAGCACGTTTTTCTTTCTTTCTCTTTCTTTTCTTCTTTTCTTTCTTTCTTTTTTTTTTTTTTTTTTGTGTGTGTGTGTGTGTGTCTTGTTTATACAATCCCTTGTCTCAAAAAGACCACCTGTAGGCCCGCTGCTGATTCTGTGAACTTCACTCTGTAGTACGTAGGTGGCCTTGAACTCACAGAGATCCACCTGCCCCTGCCTCCCAAGTGCTAGGATTAAAGGCTATGCACCACGCAACAGCCCGGCTAGAGTCAGCAATTTCTAATGCAAGCTAAGAGTCTGAGGCCAGTCTGTCTGCTGCTCACGAGGTTGACCTGACAACCCACAGGACTCCTCCCCCTTCCATTCCTCCCAACTGCCCTCCACAACTGTCTTCATCTTTCTCTTTGCTGCTGGAAGATTCACCTTATGGCCTCCCACATGCTAGGCAAGTGCCCTACTCACTGAGCCCCAACCAGCCCTGGGATTTGCTCTTTAATCCAGCTTTACCTATAATTAGTTCATTCTTCCGCATACAGCGCCACCAGGCCTAGGGGCTTAAGAAGAATCTTGTTGTTTATAGTGTTCCTGTCTCTGTATCATACTTGAACCACAGGTCCTAAGTCTCAATAAGAGGAGTTAATGCATCCTAACTTGCCCTCCATGGTCATGCTACCCCAGGTGCTGGCAAGAATAAAGAAGCCGCCCAATATGGGCAGTCATGGTCCTCGCTGTAATAAGAATGTCTTAAAACCCTCAGCCATTATCAAAAGGAACCAGGGACTATCAAGCCCAGGAAACACTCAATTGCCTCAATATCAATATGAAGATACAGAGAGTTCCTGGTTTATTTTTTTTGCCCTTTAAAAAAAAATATAATATATTAAAATAAAAATAAAAAAAAAATCATTTGATTCTTTTCAAGACAGGGTATCCCTGTAAGCCCCCTAGCTGGTCCCTGGAGCTCACTCTGCTAGACCAGGGCTGCCTTGAACCACAAAAGATCTGGCTACTTCTGCTCTCCGCAAGTGCTGGGATTAAAAGCGTGGGCCTTGGGGCTGGAGAGGATAGCCGACGCTCTTGCAGAGGACAAGGTTTCGATCCCCAGCACCCACATGGTGGCTGAGAACGTGTCTGAACTCCAATTCAGGAGTATACTCCAGTTCCAGGGGAATCCGGACACCTCTCCTTCTGAACTCGCGACATTGCAGACATGGGTGCACGACACACCTACATGCAGAACAGTACATTCATACACGTAGAAAGTAATAAATAAAATTGAAAAATAGAATAATAAAAATAAAGTGTGGGCCACCACCACCCAGCTATTTTATTATTTTATGTGTATGAGTGTTTTTGTCCATGTAGTATACTTAAGTGGCCTGTGGGAGACGAGCATAGTGGCAACACACCTTTAATCCAGAACTCGGGAGGCAGAGGCAGGCATATTGCTTTGTGAGTTGAAGGTCAGGCCGTGGTCTATACAGTAAGTTCAGGAGAGCGGGGGCTACAGGAGGACCCTGTCCTCAAAAAGACAAAACAAGCAATACCTGTGGAGGGTCAGAAAAAGGGTACCAGATTCCCCTGAACTGGAATTCCAGAAGTTGTTAGCACCATGGGAACTGAACCCAGGCCCTCTGCAAGAACAGTCCAGTGGTTGTAACCACTGAGCATCTCTCCCAGACCTGAATTTCCATTTACTTTTTGGCCCTTTCACCTAGTCCAATCCCTTTTCCAGATAAAGATATTGAGGTGTAAGGTAACTTGCCTGAGTTCGCATAGCTCGGCAGGACAGTTCTAAGCAGAGGAACCAGATGGCCTGACAGTCTGCTGAAATTCTCCCATCACTCCACACTACCCCACTCTTCAAACATGTCAAATCCTTGCATCTTTCCAGTTTACAGCCTTCTCAGAATTCTCTGCCTCCAACTCTCTATGCATACAGTAGTCACTCCTTATCCATGATTTTACTCACAAGTATTTTACTTACCCACAGTCAACATCATGGTCATGACCTGAAGGTATTAAATGGAAAATCCCAGAAATAAACAACTGATATGTTTTCAATTGCATTCCATCATGAATAATGAGATGATTTCTCACCCTGTCCAAATTCTCCTCCCCCAGGACTTAAATCTTCCCTTTGGCCTGAGTATCCATGCTGTATATGCTACCCACCCACTGGTCACATCGTTATCTCAGCTACTGAATCAAATGGTTGCAGTAACAGTGTTATTTTCAAGTAACCAGTCTTTTACTTAACAATGGCCCCACACACTGGAGAAGTTATGGTGCCCCCAAACTCTAACGTTACGAAAAAGAAGCGGTAAGGTGCTTTCTTCTAGGTAAAAAAAGGTGACAATTTCTTAACATTAATAAGGAAACAAAAAACAAACAACCCCCGACCTCCAGGATTTAAAAGGGAGGTGCTCAGCTGAGGCAAAGTTTTCATCAAAATAAGTGAAAACCCCAGCAAATTGTCAGTGGCATTAGTACAACTAAGGCAAGAATGGAGGTAGGGTGGGAGGGGAACGGGAAGAACTCTGCCCACGGTGGGACAGACTCTTCCTGCAAGCATCCACAGATAATGCTGTCCCTACCACACTGTCCTCCGTACAGTGGGGCTCGGTCTGGATAGCACCCTCTCCCGGTGCCTGTCCCATCTCAGGAGTCCCAGTTCACAGGTTTGCATCTCCATCTGTGTCACAGCCTTCAAGGCAGCGGTCCTGATCCAGTGATGGTACCGGCGCTACGTGGCCCGGCTGGAGATGAGGCGGCGATGCACCTGGAGCATCTTCCAGTCCATAGAGTACGCGGGGCAGCAAGACCAAGTCAAGGTGCGTGGGGATGCCGGCAGGGAGGCGGGACTTGGGCTCTGCCTGCCAGCCCTCGCAGCAGGCCTGGTGCTTGAAGGTGCGGCTTGTCCTGGCCACTTCTGGGCTCTCCTCTTCCCTTGTTTCTTAAAGTAACGAACCATCGGTTCGTCTTTAAACAGCTCCATCATTTCTTCAGCTACCTCGGGATCACTTCACCCCCGGCAGCCCCACGAGAGTGAGTACGAGTGTGCCATGTGGCATGCTCTCCTGTCTGAAGGTCAAGGCATCAAGGTGGGTGGGGCCCCGCGGATAGGGAGAGTGGGAATCTGGTGAGACCCAGGGACTGAGTGAGGGGCTATGGGCGAAGGGCAGAGTGAGATTTTATTCTGGGTTCTGCCATAAATATACCTGGGGACAAGAGTTTGAGGGCAAAGAATTTCACTAAGTGCAGGGCACACGGGAGTTGGGAGTAACAGTGAGGGAGACAGGAAAGGGACACAGGCTGATAGGACAGGGTCCTGAGTTGTTTCAGAGATAGTGCAAAATGAAGCCTGTGTGTGACCCACCAGCCAGCATCCGGCCTTCGTGCCCATGTCAGCACCACAGTCACTGGCTGAAGGCCTTTGGGAGTAAGGAAGGGAGGCCGGTCGACCCCCAGCTTTTCCGGCCTGCCACTCTTAGTCCTCTGCAGTCCGAAGGGAAGCCCTGGGGCTGGTGTGAGCCTCAGCTCTGCGCCTGGAAGAGGGCGAGCAGCTGGGAACTCTTGGGCGCTGGCTTGTGTCTGGCATGCCGCTGCTCTCAATGACCGGCCTCTGTCTGCATTCTGGACATTTTCCAAGTGATCTCCATCCATCTTTTAAAGTAAAAGTGTACTTGATACTAGCTAATGATTTTTTTTTTATTGGTTTGTTTTTATTGAAACAGGGTCTCATTCTGTACCCTGGCTGGCTGAACTCTGTGTGACGCAGGCTGTAAACCTGAAACCCACAGAGATCCTCCTGCCTCTCGCTCTCGAAGACCTGCGTCACCCCAACCAGGCCAGGTAATGAATTTTACCAACATAGAAATACCGCCTCCCTCCTGAACAGCTTTGTCCACTCTTCCTTTTCCCCTTCCATATCTGGAGCCGGTCTGCGCCAGCTGGCCGCGTCCCACGGCACACAGTCCCAGGAGGACTGTTCCTAAGTCAGCTCCCCTTTGCCCTCTGTGTCTGAACTAGGGGACTTCCTGAACCGCATGTTCTCCCGGGAGAGATTCGCCGGAGACATCGAGGCAGAGAAGGGCAGCGAGTATGAAACCATAGAGGTGCCAGATAGCTACACAGGACCTCACCTTTCCTTCCCGCTTCTCCCTGACCACGCCACTGAGCTGGTGGAAGCTTTCAGACTGAGACAAGTAAGCTCACGCAGGAGCCTGGTCCCCACCAACCTGCATCCATGAGTAAAAAGCAGACCGAAGCAGCTGACGGAGAATGACGCTGGACTTCGAGTGTTCCCACCTCTTCCCCTTGGTGAAGCCAGGCCTCTATGGTCCATCAGCCAATCTCTAAGATTGAAAGCTTGTCTTCTGTCCTTCATCCTCTAGGCAACTGATGAGCACTATTGTGAGGGTCACACTGGTCTGGGCACCCAGGACACAGCTGCCCTCAAGCAGCGGACATTTTTTTTTTTTTAATTTATTTCGGTATGTGTCTCAATGTACTGCCTGCATGCAGGGCTGTGCATCAGTGTCGTGCATGCCTCGGAGGTCAGAGAGGGTCCTCGGATTTCCCCTGGAACTGAGTTCTGAATTGGAGTTTCAGACGTTCTCGGCCGCCATGTGTGGGTGCTGGGGATCGAACCCGGGTCCCTCGGTAAGAGGCGGTCGGTGCTCTTAACACCGCTAGGCCATCTCTTCCAGCCCGCAGCTGACTTTTAGTGGCAAGGCCACACAGCAAGTAATAAGTCACAATAAATGAGTCAGCATGTGACAAGAGCTAAGAAAGAGTGGGCAAGAGAGGAACTTTGGAGCAAAGGTGGGGTGTGAGGGTGCACCTGCAGATGTCTGGGAACAGTGTTCCACACAGAGGGAGCAAGTGGAAAGGCCCTACGTAGGAAGTTCTGGGCTGTTTGGGGGCCTCAGGAAGGGACACGGGAAGAAAAAAAAAAAGAAAAAAAAAAAAAACAGGACAGGGGAGGGGGCCGAATTTTTGTCTTCTAAAAGGGACAGGAAGCATAGGAATGATGACCCAGCTTGCTTTTTCAAATAGTCATGGAGGTCGCTGTGTTAAGGCTGGAGCACAGGGCTGAAGCAGGGACTTGCCAGTGGACAATGGAAAACGTGATCTTGGCCTGAATCCCCAATGAGAAGTGGTCAGAGTCTGACAAGTGCTCAGATCTCAGTCCTCCACCCCTTGGATAAGCTGACAGCAGTGTAGGGGGAGTTGGGATGATGCTTCTCAGTAATGGTCATTCCACACAGTCATTTTATCCGTCTCCTTATTCATGCTTTGCTAGTATAGTTGTGCACAGCTCCCATGCTAAAGGCAAGAGAGGGTTTTATAGGCTAGATAGGAAAATGAAATTAATTCAGTGTTTATAGAAGGGATAAATGGAGATGATGAAAAGTAGAAAGGAAGGCAGCTGGGGGATTCACAGAGAGCCCTGCATTACTTTGGGGGTCTCAGGTAGCGGGGCACTCACCAGCAAAGGTGGAGACATCAGTGTTGTTTTGTCCCCCCTCCTCTTCCTCCTAGTAGCAGCTCCATGCTCGATACGTCTTGAATCTTCTCTATGAGACCAGGAAACATCTGGCACAGCTGCCGAACATCAACCGGGTCTCCACGTGTTATAGCGAAGAGGTCACAGTGTGTGGTGAGTGCAGGTGCAGGTGGGGGCGGCTTTCTATGCTGCACACACATCAGAAAACCCTGCCATAGACAGAGGCCAGGAGAAGGACCCTGGCCAGAAGGAGCCAGGACGGCACGCAAACAGGCCAACGTTGGTCATCCAAACTGACCATTTACATATTTACATATTACATATGTTAAAAGTAGAAGTGAGTCAGAGAAGGGAACTTGGAGCCAAAGGCTCAGCCTCTGCTTTGTTTTCCCAACATTTCAGAGTGACTCCAAGTTCACGTTTTGGATTACTTCTCTGCCCTTGCAATAAGACACCATGACCGGGGCTGAGAGATGGCCTAGTGGTTTAAGAGCACTGACTGCTCGTGCAGAGGACCCGGGTTCGATCCCCAGCAACCCACATGGCGGCTAAGAACCGTCGGTAACTCCAAGTCCAGGAGAACCTCCAGTTCCAGGGGAATCTGAACCCTCTTCTGACCTACGAGGCAATATTGCACAACACGGGTGCACAACCGCATGCAGACAGTACATTCATACGCTATAAAAAAAAATAAATAAATTTTTAAAAAGAAAACCCCATGACTAAGGCCATTTACAGAAAAAAGAGATTTGGCTTACAGTTCTAGAGGGATAAAGTTCCATCATGGTGGGGGACACGTGGCAGGAGGACGCCAGCCGAGGCTGAGCACGCACATCTTCAAGAAAGCACAGGAAGCAGAGAGCAACACAGGATGTGTAAAGAGATGGTGAAACTGTCCAAGCCACCCACCCCAGTAATACGCTTCCTCCCACAAGGCTGCACCTCCTACCAGTTCTAGACCTCCCCAAACAGCACCACAAACCGACCAAGTGTTCAGCACTTGAACCTATGAGGGACCCCTCATTCAGACCATGACACTTTCCCCCCTGAGAACAAAATTCCTACAAGTAAAACAAAATAAACACCTGTTTATTAGAAGACATTTATTTTTCTAGGGAGTTTGAGGCAAAACTCGAAAGTTCTGAAGAATGATTCAACACCACGACCACCACAGCACACACACACACACACAACACACACACCCCTCTCGCCACTGAACAGCAAGCGTTTCTCTCCACCTGCAGCAGTAGCACAAGGTGGACAGGCCCACTTCCCAACTGAGGGAGGGCGAGGAATGCCAGTGGTTGAACTGGCACGGTGGATATCTTACTCATCCTGCAATCATCTTAAATTAAAAATCAGTGTCAACATTTGAGAATGAGAAGACTTGATATTAAAATTTAGATTTTGTAACTTCTCTTGAAAAACCTCCTAACACTGGCCTGTATATGAATGTCAGCTTCCTACTTTAACTGGGGCCAAGTCCCCAGATCTCATCATCTTAAAATCCTGCATTATTCTGTCCCATCTCTCCTGTAGTAATAATAAATGTCCTTTACTATTTATGAAAATCATGCAGGAAAACATGCATCCTACTTTCAATGTAAACTATATCCACAACAGGGGAATAAATGAGGTGGCCAAGCTGAGTACACTGTGCTCTAGCAGACTCCTGCTCAGCCGGTGCTCCGGCCCATCTGCTCTGCCTGTTCTCAGACTGCAGCTAGGTGCAATGGTCCATGAAGGCTGCACTTGAAGTTTGAGGAAGTTTCAGCCAGGCAGAACAGTCTCTTCCAGTCACACCCACACCTACAGCACCAGGAAACCATTGTTTCTGCAATTCTGAGAATGTGTTTTTTCTAACTGAAATTTAAAACGTTTTTGTGAACTGAAAACTTCTTTGTTAACTGGCCTGTCCCTGTTATGATGTAACATATGATGCAACCATGCTTATGGGCTTTCCCCCTGCATGAGGTAAATTGGGCTTTCCAAGAGATGCAATGTCCTCTTCTGGCCTCAACATGCATTAGACAACATCGGTACACTTAACAGGAAGCAAAACACCTCATATAAAAAAAAGAAAATAAGCCGGCATGGTGGCGCACGGCCTTTAATCTCCCTAGCACTTGGGAAGGCAGGAGCAGTGGAAATCTGCTGTGGGGGAGTTCCCCAAGGCCAGCCTGGTTACAGAGCAGTTCCAGGGACGGCTGAGGCTACAGGGGACCTGTCTCAAAAAGTACAAAATAAAAAAATAAAAATAAAAATAAAATAAAAATAATCAAAGCTGGCTGTGGTGATGGCCTTAAATCCCAGCACTTGGGAGACAGCGGCAGGTAGATCCCTGTGAATTCAAGACCACGCTGGTCTATATAGTAAGTTCTAGTCCAGCTGGGGCGACAAGGAGAACCTGCTTAAAAAGATGGGGGGGGGAAGAATTAATAACTGTTGGGTTCCTAGCTTTGTCAGGCTTTTCTAGGTACAGTAATTTCCTTGTTACAGAAGGGTCAGTGTCAGTCTGAACTAATAATATTCCTTTTCTCTGCTAGGAGATTTACATGGCCAGTTGGATGACTTAATATTTATATTTAAAGGTAGGAATGTTCAAATTCTGTTCCTTTCTTGCTCTGAGACTTGGTTCAGATATATGGCTTATTAAACTATTATTTGGCCTTTAAAATACTTTTTAAATAATAAATTTTGCGTTCTCTGCACCAAATACATGTATAAAGGGAGGAATTGCTTTAACTAATTCTAGTTTATTTTGAAACTTTTGGGGCAAATTCACATATTAGCTTGATAAATAGTGGAAAGAGGTTTATGGGTGGCCGAACTGATTTCTTTTTTTCCGGATAAAGATTAATTGATATAAAAGCAACAAAATTTTGTTTGGTTTTATTTTTGTTGTTTATTTATTATTATTAATTAAAAAAATTTTTTTTATTTATATACATTTCTTGTATTTCATTTTTTTTAACAATAAGTAATAGTTAGGAATACAAGCAATCCTTCATGTAAAACCAATTTGCAAGCAGTGTTTTGGGGCCCAAATCCACACAGCCCAGGGCTTCCACCATCCAGCTGGGGGGCTTGTGTGTACAATCAAATTGATCAATAAGCAAAGTACACCAGGAGCTGGAGAGGTAGCCTAGCGGTTGAGAGCACCGAACACTCTTACAGATGACCCGCGGGTTTCAAATCCCCGCACCCACATGGCAGCTGAGAACCATCCTGTAACTACCAATTTCAAGGAGAACTCCAGTTCTCGGAGAACTCCGAGACCCTCTTCTGACCTCTGCGGCATGCACGACATGGGTGCACAACCTGCATGCAGACAGGACATTCATACCATAGAAAAAAAAAAGAGCTCCAGTCTATATTGCGGGAGGTTCAATCACCATTTCACCCAACCGCAGCCCTTACATTCTACCACGTCCCCTCTTCCGCAGATTTTTTTTTCCTAGGCTTAGAAAAGGGGTTGCTTGCTTTTTGAAACAGGGTCTCCCTGTAGCCCCAGCTTCCAAAATTTCTTTTTATATCTATTTTAGCTATAAATAAGAACAAATAAAAACATATAGATAATATTTTATTAACATCATATTACTTTGTACATTATATTATACTTACAAAAAACATTTCTCCAAGTATTACCCTTTTTTAGAAGGTTTCTTGAGCAAGGTATTGTGGTGCCCACCTGTAATACTAGCACCTTGGGAGGACAGAGGAAGGCAAACCTCTGTGAGATTGAGGCCAGTCCTGGTCGACATGAAAGAGTGAATGCCAAGCCAGCTGGGGCTGCAAGAAGAGACCTTGTCTCATTGAGACAAGGTCTCATATAGACCAGGGTGGCTTTCCCTCTACGCAACTGGTGGGGTCAAGGCCAGCCCATCAGCTCCTTGTCCTCGCACCCTCTATCGCCCAAGTGCTAGGATTACAGGTATCTGCCACCACACGCAGCCTGGTGTTATTAATTATCCCATCAAGTCCGTGGCAGCCATTATGATAATGATGAGTGCAATGATAATTATGTACCTGGAACTTAAAATTGGCCCACGCATCATGAGCCCTTGCTTCACACCACATCCCTGGCTCTGGCTCTGTGTAAAGTGTCTACTTCATGGATATCTCCTAACCTATGCCTCTCTGGAAAAGAAATGTAATTCAATGGAAAAGTTTCCCTTTCTGCTAACATTTCATATGAGAAACCCAGAACACACAGAACTGGGCACAGCCCTGATGTAACAGTCCGATGCCCACTGGCTTTAACCGCATCTTCTCTTCCCCCTCCGCCCTTGTTGGATTCAACTTCTGGATGGAAGAATGGTCTACCCTCACCTGAGCGGGCCTATGTGTTCAATGGTGACTTCGTGGATCGAGGCAAGGATTCGGTAGAGATCCTGATGGTTCTTTTTGCCTTCATGTTGGTTTACCCCAAAGAATTCCATCTTAACAGAGGAAATCATGAGGACCATGCAGTGAACTTACGGTATGAGCCCAAACACGCTGGGGGCACCATGCTTGCTTGTTAGAACTGTAAAAAGTCACTTTGCCAGAGTTCCTTATTTTAGATGCCTTTTAAAAGTAGTTCTCCTCACTCCTTTCGCTTCCTCTCTCGGGGCTGGAGAGATAGCCTAGCGGTTAGAGCACAACCGACTGCTCTTGCAGAGGAGCCCAGGTTCGATCCCCAGCACCCACAGTGTGGCTGAGAACAGTCTGTAAACTCCATTCCAGGAGAAACGCCAGTTCAGGGGATCCGAACCCTCTTCTGACCTCCATGGCATTGCACATGGGTGCACAAACCTACTGCAGACAGTACATGTCATACATAATACAAAATAAATAAAATTTAANACAGTGAACTTTCTGCTCAAAACAGTCAACTTCCCATGGAGAATATTGAGGAAAGCTGAGAAAGAGATGAATAGCATGTTTGCAGAATGCTGAGCTCTGGTGGGGTGGAGATGGGAACACGGTCTAGATTGATTAAAAAATATGTATAAATAAAAAAAAGAAAAAAAAAGTGATAAAAAAAGAAACCATGTGAACACACAACAAACATGTGAGAGGGCTGTTAACTCATCGATTAAGAAAAACAAAATAAAAACGTCTTTCCTAAAATGGATATAAAAGTGCTTCCTTTCAGTTTTCCTTCTTTATTTGTTTAAGAAGAAAAAGATTGGAATGCGAACAATCCCGTAGTCCAGCCTGGCCAAGAATCACAGCCAAGGCTCCTGCAAGCCTCTCTGGTCTGGCATTACAGACATGAACCACCACATCTGGCTGAAAAAATTCTTCCAAGGTCAGTGCAGTGTTGAGACTGATGCAGTGAGTTGGACACTTGTTTCTGTTGGTATTACAGATGGTACAATGGAAAGTGATTTAGCAATATTTATCAAAATAGCCTCAAATGTCCATGTACTTACCCTTAGATATTCTTGCTCAGAAGCTACTACCCCAGAGAGTCCCAGAGAATGTTCACTGGAAAAAGATGTGTGACCCATCACATTCAATTTTACAATTACTTTAATGGTCCATATTTATGGGTTATACATTACATAAGGATCAAATCACATACATACATTATATAATTACTGAATCACATAGTAAACATTTCCATCTCTTTAAACAATTTTTAAATTTTTATTAACATGTAGACAATTGTAATTTATGAGATATTGTGATATTTCAACACATTATGCAATATATACCAATCAAATCAAGGCTCTACAGCACAGTGGGGGGACAGCAGTAACCATAAACTTTCTTTTCTCTTTCTTCTTCTTCTTTCTTTCTTTCTTTCTTTCTTTCTTCTCTTCTTCTTCTTTCAAAATCCTTTTCTTCTTTTTTTTGGTCTTTCCAGACGGGTCTCCCTGTAGCCCAGCGTCCTGTGAACTCACTCTGGTAGACCAGGCTGGCCTTGAACTCACAAAGATACCCTTCTCTGCGCCCCCAAGTGCTAGGATTAAAGCCGGGCCACCACACCCAGCTGAACTTTGTATATTTCATGAACAACTGGAAAAGAGGAACTCAAGAGCTCTGTTAGTACTTTCTTCTTGCTGTGATCAAATACCCTGACAAAGGCAACTATAAGCGAGGTTATTTAGCTCAGGTTGATGGAATTAACAAGCCTATAACACAAGACATAAAATCAGCACAGTGATAGAAGTGAGAGGTGACGTCACATCACCACCCACCTCAGGATGTGGGAGAGAGAATCCTCCCTCCCCCTTCCTCCTCCCTCTCCATCCCTCTCCCCCCCTCTCCTCTCCTCTCCCCCCCCCCCCTCCCCCCCCTCCCTCTCTCCCCCTCCCCCCCCTCCCCCCCTCTCCTTTCTCCCTCTCCCCTCCCCCTCTCCTCCACTCTCCTCCCCTCCTCTTCCTCTCCCCTGTCTTCCCCCTGTCTCTCCCCCTGTCTCTCCCCTGTCTCTCCCCCTGTCTCTCCCCCTGCTCTCCTCTCCATGTCTCTCCCTCTTCCCTCTTCCCCCCTCCCTCCTCCCTCTCCCTTCTCCTCCCCTCCCTCTCCCTCCCCCTCCCCTTCCCTCCCCCCTCTCCCTCTCTCCCCTCCCTTCTCCCTTCCCCTCCCCTCCTCCTCTCCCTCTCCCTCCCCCACTCTCTACCTCCCCTCCCCCTCCCTCAGGACTGGGACTTCCAACCCATGAGGTGGTAATGCCTGAATTCAGAATGGGCTTTCTCTCTTCAGTTAAACCTCCAAGGAAACAAGCTCAGAGACACACCCATAGAAGTGGTTTTTTTTAGAGTTTCTAAATCCAACCAAATTGACAATGAGGACGACCACCACAGATCCAAACATAAGGTGAATGGGAAGGAGGTGGAAATGTCAACCACAAAGCGAACGTTGAAGTACTGCTCAGCCCCAGATCTGAGTTCTGCCTACGTATGACTGTGCTACACGTCTCTGCAAGACCCAGTCCAGATACCTGCAAAGTGGAGGTAGTGCCCACTGGGCCCAGGAGTGAGATGGTTCATATTTATGGGTTACAGTGTGATACAGAAAAGCGGCTCAACAGCAGTTTAAGGGCAATGACAGTGCTTCCAAGCTCAAACTGACAGTTGTGGGGGCGTGGGAGATCCTGAACCAAGCACTCATTCAGGCTTGGTCTCAGAAGTCCTGAGGCACAATCCCGGTGTAGCTGGGTGCCTTCTCCACTGTCTCTTCAGTACAAAGCCACCTGCTGTCTTTGCTTTTCCCGTTCTGCTCCCATAATGCTCCTCTCCAGTTTGACATTCGGTTTGATGAAAAGATGAGAGTTTCCTTTGCAGACATGAGAATTGTGTTGTTCCAACAAAAGCTGGCAGAACTCTGCCTGGATGTGTTGACAGCATTTTTAACCACCTAGACATCTGCTAAAAGACTTGAGCATGTCTACTTTTTAATTGCCTTGCCCACCCACGTAGAAGCTGTTTGGAGCATTAATCTAGACTGGTTACTACTTTCTGACTGCAACTCCACCGTTGTAAACAGCAGCACGGCTTCTTGGTGAGGTGAGGAGAAACTTTGAACTACTTGTTCTCCTCTGTGGGGGAATTCTTTTTTTTTTTTATTAATTATTTTATTTCTGTATGTGTGTGAATGTCATGCTGCATGCAAGGTTTGTGCACCCGTGTCGCAATTGCCGCGGAGGTCAGAAGAGGGTCTAAGAGGGTCTCGGATTCCCCTTGGAACTTGAATTCTCCTGAATCGAAGTTTTTAGACGGTTCTCGGCCGGCATGTGGGTGCTGTAGGGATCGAACCGGGTCTCTGCAAGAGCGGTTCGGCGCTCTTAACCGCGTAGGCCATCTCTCCAGCCCCGGGAATTTCTTAAGAATCAGGCAGTTATACAAGAGCTTATCCACTTCATAATCATACATATAGGTCAAAAAGAAGGCCAGGAAAGAGGAAAGGGGAAGGCTTTAATCATCATAGACTCCAAAGCCAAGCCAAGGAAAAGAGAGCTTAGGAATTAATACTCAGTCCCAGATATGAATTTTGACTATATCTGAAGGAGAGATGAGGACGAGAAGAGGAGGAGGTCAGACAGGAAAAGAGGAGGAAAGGGAGGAGAGAGGCAGAGAAGAGGAAGAGAAGAGAAAAAGGAGGAAGGGAGGGGCAGAGGAGTCGAGAGAAGAAAAGACAAGTCAGAAAAAGAAGGGATGAAGAGAGTTGATTAGTGGAGAGAGAAAATGTCATTTAATGGGGTACGCCCCAACATCATGTAATATAGAAGAGTGATGATGAGCGAGAGAGTGTGTGTGTGTAGTGATGTGTGTGCATATATTGCAGTTGTGTGTGGTTAACTGTGTTGTTCTGTGTTATCTCCCGTTACATCAGATACTTGCCGTACAAGGGAGAACTAGAATCCAGCAGACTCCAATCCAGGCTGGTGGCCCACATGCAGGTGGCCAAGAGAAGCCATTTGCAGCCACTCTGGCAATGCTTGTCAAGGCACAAAGCCAAACTCTCCTTGCACAGCTATTCTGGAGAGATGCCAGTGTTGCTCGAAGCAGGGAGACACTCCAAGCATTGAGACTGGGCTGTCTCCAGGGAGCAGGGCCAATGCTTGCCCTGGTAACACGGATGGCGAGGATGGAATCCGCTGGGTCTGTCTCATGGGTAGGACTACAGTGGAATCGGCAGACCTCACTAAGGAAGACGGAGAGAATGAGCTCATTTCCATCAAAGACTGAGGAGAGGTCAGCCTTCCCCCTGTGTCGGTGACAGTACTGAGGGCGAGGACTACATCTAGAGGCAGTCAGCACCAGCAACCCAGGCCACCCAGGAATGGCTCCTTGCCCCATGCTTATAAAGCACAGGTAGCTCTCACTCCTGTACTGCTTGTGATCTCCTCTGAGGTAGAGAGTTGAGCTCAGTGGGTGTCGGGAACATGAGAGGCTTAAGGAGCTCTAGAGCTTGGACTAGAAGAGGGCCTGAGGGAACGGGACAGGGCAGAGAAACAAGAAAGACGTGGAGGAGAAGCAGAACCCACATGGGAAACGGCCTTCTCTCTCCTCCCTTACTTTTTTTTTTTTTTCTTGTCTTCTCGAGGACAGGTCTCCCTGAAGTTCCAGCGTCCTAGAACTCATCTGTAGGCCAGGCCTGGCTTGAACTCACAAAAGATCCCCCTGCCTCTGCCTCCCGAGTTGCCAGATTAAAGGCTTCGCCGCCACCATGCCCGGTTCCTCCCTTACTTTTCTATTCATTTACAATGAAGGATCCAGGGAAGTCTTGGCGGCCTCCCCCACCCAGTGCTGTCCACAGCCTCATGCCTCAGTGGACAGGCTAGAGGAGTCCTGGGAGGCCTGGTGACCTCCTGCCATCTTTGGTCTCTGTCTCTCTGAATTTCCTACTTCTTGTATGGAACTGGACTATTCTTGCTTTATTTTCCAACGTACCTATGATCTCTCTCTCTCTCTTCTCTCTCCTCTCTCTCTCTCCTCTCCTTCCCAGTACCCCAAATCCCCACAAAGCATTGGATTGGCCAAGATTACTTCTGATGCCCAGCTCAGATGAATCCCATTGGCGAAGGCAGCTCCCGTGGTGAGAAGAGAAGGTAGGGAGCTTCGCAGCAGAAGCAAGAAGGTGGTACTTTGGGCAGAGAAAACAGTGGGCATCTTGGGCAGCTGCTGAAATTCACGAGTCTTCACCACACGCTAGGACGACCTTTTGTGATATTCTGAGGGTCATGAAACCATGCATCTGTCTCTGTAGGGCAACTGCAACCACTCTTCAAATACAGATCCTAACTCAGCAAGTAAGCGAGCTCTCCAGAGTTGCACAGTTTCTTCATGTCTAGCTGAAGAAGCAGAGGAAATGGGAAACAATTTGCTTTCAGTGGACAGGAAGAGCAGTGCACACTCACCACTGTGTCAGGGCAGGAAGAGCAGGGCACACCCACCACTGTGTCACGTCAGGAGGAGCAGTGCACACCCACCACTGTGTCACATCAGGAGGAGCAGTGCACACTCACCACTATGTCAGGGTCAGGAGGAGCAGTGCACACCCACCACTGTGTCACATCAGGAGGAGCAGTGCACACCCACCACTGTGTCACATCAGGAGGAGCAGTGCACACCCACCACTGTGTCACATCAGGAGGAGCAGTGCACACTCACCACTATGTCAGGGTCAGGAGGAGCAGTGCACACTCACCACTATGTCAGGGTCAGGAGGAGCAGTGCACACTCACCACTGTGTCATGTCAGGAGGAGCAGGGCACACTAACCACTGTGTCAGGTCAGGAAGAGCAGTGCACACTCACCACTGTGTCATGTCAGGAGGAGCAGGGCACACTCACCACTGTGTCAGGTCAGAAGGAGCAGTGCACACTCACCACTGTGTCATGTCAGGAGGAGCAGGGCACACTAACCACTGTGTCAGGTCAGGAGGAGCAGTGCACACTCATCACTATATCAGGTCAGGAGCAGCAGTGCACACTCACCACTGTGTCAGGTCAGAAGGAGCAGTGCACACTCACCACTGTGTCAGGTCAGGAACACACTCACCACTGTGTCAGGATCAGGAGGAGCAGTGCACACTCATCACTATATCAGGTCAGGAGCAGCAGTGCACACTCACCACTGTGTCATGTCAGGAGGAGCAGGGCACACTAACCACTGTGTCAGGTCAGGAAGAGCAGTGCACACTCACCACTGTGTCAGGGCAGGAGGAGCAGTGCACACTCACCACTGTGTCAGGTCAGGAGCAGCATTGCACACTCACCACTGTGTCAGGTCAGGAGGAGCAGTGCACACTCACCACTGTGTCAGGTCAGGAGCAGCATTGCACACTCACCACTGTGTCAGGTCAGGAGCAGCAGTGCACACTCACCACTGTGTCAGGTCAGGAGCAGCATTGCACACTCACCACTGTGTCAGGGTCATGAAGAGCAGTGCACACTCACCACTGTGTCAGGATCAGGAGGAGCAGTGCACACTCAACACTGTGTCAGGTCAGGAGGAGCAGTGCACACTCACCACTGTGTCAGGTCAGGAGGAGCAGGGCACACTAACCACTGTGTCAGGTCAGGAGCAGCAGTGCACACTCACCACTGTGTCAGGGTTAGGAGGAGCAGTGCACACTCACCACTGTGTCAGGTCAGGAGCAGCAGTGCTCCCTCACCACTGTGTCAAGTCAGGAGCAGCAGTGCACACTCACCACTGTGTCAGGTCAGGAGGAGCAGTGCACACTCACCACTGTGTCAGGTTAAGCCACCTCTCAGTGTCCTACTCCACAAGGATGCTGAACTTACTTCCTGTAAGACAGTATATGCTGCGTTCAGTGTTGTGTCTGTAGAACCTGAAGAAGCAGCAGGCCTGCAACCTGGATAGCTTTAGTTGTTGCCTTGACATATCTGGGAAGAGGGACCCTCAAATGAAAGGAATTTCTCTTGGGCGGGCTGCAGGCGCTGTCTGTGAGGCATTTTTTCTGGATGTTTGAGTTGAGGTGGGAGTGACAGTTATTATGGGTTGGTGCCACCCTGGGGGCAGCTGGTCCTTGGGTTTATATAAGAAAGGGCAAGCGAAGGCCATGCATGGTGGTACACACCTTTAGTTTCCAGCACTTGGGAGGCGAGGTGGGCAGTTCTCTGTGAGTTTAAAGCCAGCCTGGTCTACATAGTGAGTTCCAGGAATCTGGGAGCCTACAGAGAGACCCTGTTCTCAAAAAAAGACAAAAAATGTTAATTAAATTAATCTAATTAATTAATTAATAATTAATTAAATGAAAGAAAGCAGATTTTGAGCACAGGCCAGGAGAGCAAGTCAGTCAGCGTTCCTTGGTGGTTCCGGAACTTCAGCTCTCTGCCTCCAGGTTCTTGCCCTGAGTTCCTGCCCTTGCTGCGCTCAGAGATGAACTGCAATCAGGACTTGTAAGCTAAAAATGCCCTTTCCTCTCCAAGCTGGTTTTTGTTCAGAGTGTATTACAGCAACAGAAATCTAACTTCTACAACATCCAAGGAGCCTTAGTAAGGCACAGATGCCAGAAGCTAAGAAAGAAACCCCAAGACAGTGGGGTCCTGGTAACATATTTGGAGGTACAGTAATGTGTGAGCAATCTGGTAATACTTATACCTTGAGTTGGGTTGTTTTTTTTTTGTTTTGTTTTGTTTTTTGTTTGTTTGTTTGTTTTGTGTGTGTGTGTGTGTATGCTCAGAACTTGCTAATACCAGGCTGACTTCAATCTCACAAAGATCGCCTGCCTCTTGCCTCCTCAGTGCTTGGTGTGCACCGCCAACCCAGCAATAATTACATCTTTAAGTTGGAAGACAAGCAGTGGGACTTAGCGCTAAGAAAAGGCAGAGTACTCACTCTGTGCTGTGCTTCAGTTCCATGTCCACCCAGCTTCCCCCCAACTCCATTCAGACCCTAAGGTCCCATATTCCCTCCATTAAGAAAGCTTTCAGGGGCTGGAGAGATGGCCCTTAGGTCAAGAGTGGCCACCTGCTCTTGCAAAGAGGACCCCAGGTTCAATTCCCCAGCACCCACATGCGAGGCTGAGGCCGTCTTAACTTCCAGTTCCAGGGGAATCCGACCACCCTCTTCTGACCTCCGCGACATTGCCCAAGACATGGGTGCACAGGACCTACATGCAGACAACATTCATACAACATTACAAAATAAAAATAAAAAAAAATAATAAAGGCTTTCATATATTAATTTACTTAACGGGATCTCTGATCTCCTCCCCCAGTAAATCCCTGCGCCCCCGCCCCTGAGAGCAGACCGGGTACAGAGACAGGGCTTCCTTGGCCACTCACCCACCTCAATACTCCTGTTTCTGCCTGGTCCACTCTGTGGGTGTTTGAGAGACACTGTTGCCTCCAAGCATTCAATAATGAGAGCTGATGAGGCTCAAGGCCCCAGAAGTAGAAAGCAAACATGCCCACAGTCAGGCTAAGCCCAGGCTCCTGCTGCACTCTGGGAAGGCTAAGTGAACTCACACAATCCATCCATGCCACCTTCTAGCCCAGTGGCTATTTTTAACTGCCTGGCACCTACTGTAGCTCCCTGGGTACCTTGAGTGAGGGTCTATGAATCACCTGTAATACTGGCAGATCTGCCAAAGGGCATATTGTTATATTTAGCCAGAACTGCTTCAGAAAGACTTACAGCTGGGAAGAGAAAAGTAATTTTCTTGGTTATAACTTGTTCTATGCAGCAGACTGAGCCTATATCCCAGGGCTGGCCTGGCCTAGGCAGCGCCTGTGTTCCACTCAGAAACACACAGATGCCAGATGAACAAGTAGAAGGGCAAGACAGACATTGCATGGAGTCTCTTAAGGGTAAGTACTCAGGACACAGAGAATGCCCAGCATCATGGCGGGATTTGGGGTACAACAGAGGGACTGACAGCAAGTGACCAGGCTGTCTTTGCCCTTGGCTAACTACTGTGAATCAAAGTTCCAGAAAAATTGCATCTTAAAACTGAACCTTCTACAAAGACTGATTAGAATATCCATGGCTGTGGAGAGTCTGTAATGTTGTGGGTCCAGAGCCCAATTGTCATTTATCTTGGGCTATCTTTAGCCCCTAAATATCCATTCCTTCCCCACCTCTGAGTCTGGCTTAATATCTTGTGACTAACAGATAAAAAACCTTTAGAATGTATTAACTTAGCAGACCACCCGCTGCTTCCAGGTCTCCCTTACTGCCGGCAAGAAAAGACACAGAGTTCCTGCAACTGACTGAGTGGTCAGAGGGGCAGCCAGCAAACAGTACAGCAGACCCCCAAACACAGACCACTTCCAGCCCGTCCTGTCTGGTTATACAACTGCTGACCCGCAAACAGGCAGCAGGATCAAACACCAAAAACAAACCTCTCCACCAAAGAAACTTGGAGAAGGAAGTGCCCTAGCTTCGAAGTCACCACCAGAGAATTGTTCACAGGAGGAGACTGAGCCTCTATCCCAGGAGTAGCCCGGCCTACGCAGCTTCTGTGTTCCACTCAGAAACCACAATAACAGCGAGACTCAGATGGTCTTTCTTTGGTAAGTTCACAAAACAAAGACCACGATTCCATTAGCAAGCAAATGTCCAGCCTCTTCAGTGTGCGCAGCCTTAAGACTGGAGCCAGGAACAGAGACTAAGCTCTTGATTTACAAACCACTCTGGCAAAGATTTGCAGTTTAAGGATTCTAGCCAAGGTAACTAAGCTGCCTGGGACTTGATTTCCTCATCTTTAAAGGTTTATATTTACTATTTTTAAGTGTGTGTGTTGCTGTGTGTGTGTGTGTCAGCTTGTGTGTGTGTGCAATTGTGTCCAAGGAGGCAAGGAAGCATTGATCCCCGTGGAGCTGGATAAGTTCTATGCAGGAGTTGAGTTACAAGCTATCGACAAGGGTGCTGGGGACCCAAACCTGGATCCTGTGGACGAGCAGTACATGCTCTTAGCCTCTGAGCCGATTCTCTCCAGGCTCCGTTTCCTTCTTTAAACAGGAGCGTAAAAAAAGAGGAGCAACACCGAGGACCACTAAATGATGATTAAAATGAAAAGGTGTCAGGGATGTCAGCACTGACTTTGACAACTGATAAACTGGATTCTGTGACACTGAGGACTGCAGGGTACTTCAGATCCAGGACCCGGATGGCGTATAGGAAGAGAAGTGTGCAGCCGAGATGGGTTGAGTGAGAGTGTGAAGGAATGAGAAACAAAGAGACTGATTACCAGGAGTGGGTGGTGTATGCGTGTAATGGAGGAAGGAGAGGCAAGGGCATCAGAGTTCAACATCATCTTCAGTTATGTATCAAGTTAACGACAGGCTAGCTACATGGGACCTTGTTTTCTAAAAAAGGACAGGAAGAAAGAAAGAGGGAAGGAGGCAAGGAAGGGAAGAGGAAGGAAGGAAGGGGAGGGAGGGAGGGAAAGGGAGGGAGATTCCATTCTGGCCAGGTGACTTGCTGAACCTTGCTCAGTAGCTGTTACAAAGGCACAGCTCCAGCCAAATCTTTCAATGTCTACCTACTCCAGAGACCTTCACAACCTTCCCTGATATCAGACCAGTCAGACATTACCAGTGAAAATTAAGGTGGAAATACCAGGCAATTTTATCTACTTCACTGTGTGCCGATTTGTTTGGTAACTACCCAAGGGCATATTATGCCGGCTACTGTAGGAGGAGGTGTGGTGATTTCATAGGGAGAAATATTCTTCATATACTGAGTATTTCCAAATTGGATTTGTAAGAGTAAATAATCACCTCTCCACCAAAAAGCATAAATAATTGAAATGCCGTGACAAAAGAAATTGAAGGATAAATGATGTCAGAAAAACCTAGAAGGCAGGAAGCCGCTTGTGAGGAATAAATTATGCACCTTAAAGCAAAGAGCGAGCCATGGGTTGTATTAGTATCTACTTCACCAAAGCACAGAGTACAGGCCACCATAAACAAGCTCTGAGAAGACCTTGTCCTGAGGGCATCCAAGAATACTGAATAATGGGTTGATGGACATTGATGGCTGAGAGTGCCAATAACGATTCTCCTGTGAACTTTCAGTATCTCCACCATCAAGACACAAGACTAAGATATTTCACTCAAAAGCCAGAGAGGATTGTACTCTTGTGGGGGGACAGGGGAGGTGGGTGGGTATGGGTGTGTGTTTTGAAAGAATGATTCACCTGGGATTGGAGAGATGACTTGACAGTTAAGAGAGCTTGCTGCCCTTTTAGAGGACCGAGTTGGGCTTTCCCAAGCACCCACATGGCCACTAACAAACTGTCTGTCCAACTCCAGTTCCATGGGAATCCAACGTCCTCTTCCTGACCTCCAATCGGGCATTGCATTTATACAGATGCCAATTACACACATTGCAGACCATACAGTAAAATACACAAAAAATTTAAAAACCGATAATTCCACACTACACTTCTATTTTTATATTGTGGGGTACATTCAGTGGGTGGGTTACAGCAAAGTGGGAAGACTTCTGCTCTAGGCTTCAGATGCTACCTGATGACACTCATAATTTTTTGGTTGGCAGAAGCTGGTGGTCTTCTAAGTTAATTCTTTCCAAAAGATTTTTTTTCATGTTATTCACATGATATTAAGTCAGAAATACAGATAGACAGGAGTGGCTAATTAGATGCCTAAAAATGGCCCAAGATAAATTGTAATTAAACTCTGGACTGCCCAACATTTCTTTCTTTTTTATTTTTTATTAATTTTATTTATTCTCTATATGTATGAATGTACTGGTTGCATGCAAGTCTGTGGCACCCGTGTCGTCACAAACCCGCGGATTCAGAAGAGGGTCTCGGATCCCTGGAACTGGAGTCTTCCTGGAATTGGAACTTAGACGTTCTTCAGGCCGCATGTGGTGCTTGGGAAATCGAACCTGGTCCTCTGTAAGAGCGGTCGGCGCTCTTAACCACTTAGGCCATCTCTCCAGCCCAGGATCTTGCAACAATTCTAACCTCCTATACATCACAGAAGATTCTAAGCAGGCTTGATCAGAAGTAGCAGAAGGCAGTTTGACGAATGCACAGTATTTTTTCTGGAAGCTATTCCTTCGAATATCTCTCTTCCTTCTTCCTCTTTCTCTTTGGTGAGAGGGGACAGGTGGTAAGAGTGACATCTCAGCCACTAAGAGACAGGGATAAAACTGGGAGCCTAGTTCCCAGAGGAAAGCGAGACTTCAGGACCCTACAGAGGCAGAGAACTCCTCCTGCCCCTCGGTTACAGAAGAGCAGGGGAAGCAAAGATCGGGAGGAGATGTGATTTTACACCACCCAGCATCCATCTTAAGTGTAATTCGGATCATCGTGTGCTGGGAGCAGTCGCCGCCCTTGGCACACTCACCATTCTGACTCTTCAACCCTCCGGATCCCCATGCAGATACTCAGTGCTGCAGTTACTCAGTGCTGCAGTTACTCAGTGATGCAGTTACTCAGCGCTGCAGTTACTCAGCGCTGCAGTTACTCAGCGCTGCAGTTACTCAGCGCTGCAGTTACTCAGTGATGCAGTTACTCAGTGATGCAGTTACTCAGTGATGCAGTTGCTCAGTGCTGCAGTTGCTCAGTGATGCAGTTACTCAGTGATGCAGTTACTCAGTGATGCAGTTACTCAGTGATGCAGTTACTCAGTGATACAATTACTCAGTGATGCAGTTACTCAGTGATGCAGTTACTCAGTGATACCTACTTTATGTAACTTATGGACAGCTCGGTGCAGCCTGTTCGGCTCCACTGGCTCTTGCAGCTCGAATGGGCTGTGCAGATACGCTGCAGGGACGTTAGAAACTGGGAGCTCATGCCCACTCGCTTTAACCCCATCAAGTAACCTCCCCATGGGAAACTTGTCTGAATAATGTCCTTGACCAGGAAAGGCATTGGCCTACAAGTCTCTCTCTTTTGCCATCTCTCCCTCTCCCTCTCCCTTTCTCTCTCTCTATCTTTCTCTCTCTCCATGACATAAAAATTAATAAGATATTTGTTTATTTTTTATTTAGTCGCATATTAGTTTATTTATTTATTTTTGGTCTTTTCAGCAGACAGAGTCTCCCTGTAGCCCCAGCTGTCCTTGGAACTCACATCTTTAGACCAGGCTGGCCTTGAACTCACAAAGATTCCACCTGCCTTGCCTCCCAGTGCTAGGATAAAGGCTGTGCCCCATGCCCAGCTTAGTTTTGCCATCTTTAAAATGGTTTTTACTGTGTAGTCCAAACTGACTTTAAACTCGTGATCTTCCTGCTCAACCTTGCAAGCGGTGAGGTTGCAGGTACCGCATCACCATTCCTAGTCTATTTGGTGTTTTTCCTAATCATTGGAGGGGTGCTTTCCATCAAAGATTCTAAAGAAAAATCAGAAACTTCTTATAGAATAGTCACACATTCATCATGACCAAATCAATGGGCGTATCATGGTAACTATGAAAAAAAAAACACAATAAACAGAAAGACAAGAACAAAGCACACAAAAGTAATTGAAAAAAAAATGTATTTCAAAAGAAAACCCAGCTCAATAATGAAAGAAAATTCCATGTAAGTGGGACCACGGGTTCCAGAAAAAAAAAAGCAAGCAAAAAGTAAGAAAGTATAAAAATAAACAGCTGTGTTACATAAGAATCTAAAGCTGGGCGTGGTGGAACACCCCTTTAATCCCAGCACTCAGGAGGCAGAAGCAGTCAGATCTCTGAGTTCAAAGCCAGTCTGGTCTACATAGCAAGTTCCAGGCTAGCTGGGGCTTCAAGGAGACCCTGTCTCAAAAAAGACCAAAGATAGATAAATAAATAAATAAATAAATTAGAATGTATCAAAACTTCTAGAAATTAATATAAAAATTAAAATATCTATAAAAGAATTGGAAAATCAAGTAAACACAGCTGAAGATAGAATCAGTGAATTCAAATACAGGTCTGAAGAAACTACCCAGGATATAGTTCAGAGAGAAACAATGTAGGAAACTGTGGGTAAGACAATTCAAGGAGGGAGAGAAAAGGTCCAATACTGATGTGATCTGGGCTCTGTATGCCGACAATAGGGGAGAAGAGAAGAGATGAAAAGAAACGAGAACCGTCTGTAACTCCAATTCCAGGAGAACTCCAGTTCCAGGGGAATCCGACACCCTCTTCTGACCTCCGCAGCATTGCACGACACGGGTGCGCAAACCTGCATGCAGACAAGTACATTCATACACATACAGAAATAAATTAAAAAAAAAAAAGAAAAGAAACGATAGCAGAAGACTTTGCAAATTTGAGTAAAGTGAATCTTCATGTCCAGAAAGTTCAGAAAGTAGTCCAAACAGGATACTGTTCTTACTCCCAGACACAGTGAGACTGCAGGACTTCAAGGTCAGAGAGAAGACCTCTCAGCGTGTCTGCCCTCCTGACATTACCACCAGGGTGATTTTCTCATCTACAAAGTTCACACTTGAGAACTATACAAAGTACAAAAAATGTGCAGAAAAAAACACTCATAATATTTTAAATAATTTTTTGAGTCTTAATTTTAGAGTTTCATTGTGTCGCACTATAGGAACAGCAGGTGATTTCACAATTCTCTCATTCAGTTATGAAAATCCAAAGTACTTGCAAATTCTTTTTTTAATTAATTAATTTATTTATTTTTATGCGTATGAATGTACTGTCTGCATGCAGGTTTGTGCACCCGTGTCGTGCAATGCCGCGGAGGTCAGAAGAGGGTCTCAGATTCCCCTGGAACTGGAGTTCTCCTGGAATTGGAGTTTCAGATGGCTCTCGGCCGCCATGTGGGTGCTGGGGATCGAACCCGGGTCCTCTGTAAGAGCGGTCGGCGCTCTTAACCGCTAGGCCATCTCTCCAGCCCCCGAGTTTTATGTTTTTAAAAAACTCTTGAGGCCAAGTGTGGTGGCACATGCTGTTAATCCCAAAACTGGGGAGGTAGAGGCAGGTGGATATCTGTGATATTTTTTGAGACCCTGTCTCAAAAATACCAAAAAAAGGTGTAGTAAGTTAAAGGATCTTTTTTAAAATGTATTTATTAGTAGTGTGTGTGTGTGTGTGTGTGTGTGTGTGTGTGTGTGAAAGAGAGAGAGAGAGAGAGAGAGAGAGAGAGAGAGAGAGAGAGAGAGATGGGGAGAGGTCAACAGGGACCGAGACAGAGACAGACAGAGACAGAGTCACAGAGACCTGTTCCCCCTAAATAACCAAAGTAGGACTGAGGATGTAAGGATGTCTAGGCAGGGGATGGGGACATGACTCAATCAGTAAGGTGCCTTCTGTAGAAGCACAAGGACCCCAGTTTGATTCCCAGCACCCATATGAAAAATCTGAGGGATACAGAGATGGCTCAGTGGTTAAGAGCACCGACTGCTCTTGCAGAGGACCTGGGTTCGATTCCCAGCACCCATATGGTGGCCAAGAACTGTCTTTAACTCCAATTCCAGGGGAATCCAACTCCCTCTTCTGACTTCTGTAGCATTACATGACATGGGTGCACCAACCTACATGCAGACAGTACACTCATACACATAAAAAACAATTAATAAAAAAATGTAAAAAAAAAAAAAAAAAAAATCTGAGCACACTTCTAATCTTGGTCCTGAAAAGGCAGACACAAGAGGACCTGGGGCTTCCCGGCCAGCCAGCCTAGCCAAATCCGAGAGCGACAGGTTTAGTGAGAGACATTGTCTCAAATGACTAAGAAAGACACCTGAGGACGTCACACACACACACACACACACACACACACACGTCTAATCATTTATCATTTATGGCATTTCCTTCAGTGTGTTCAGGACAAGTTGTTAGCAAACAACATTGATGTCCATGGTCTGCCTCAGTGGATCATAGCCTTCAGTACAATAAGAACTAGGAGTGGAGCTTGCTGGGCCTGCAGCTCTCGCTGAGTTCCACCTGTAGAGACTGTGCTGCCCCAGGCCTGGGGCAAGTTGCAGAAAGGTTTCTCAAGAATCTGTCACCCCTGTTCTACACATTTCATTCATGATTTTAGTTTTACAGAATTTGATCAACAATGCCCCAATTTCATTACTCACTATTTAGTGAGTACCTTTAAGACATAATCATGCATTAATTATTTTTATCTCATAGGAAATGAAGTTTAGCTCTATTTAAATTCCTCCAGCTTCTCATTTCCCACCTTGCCATCATCTTTTCTTTTCATGGAGTCAGCACTTTCTTTCTTTCTTTCTTTCTTTCTTTCTTTCTTTTTTTTTTTTTTTTTTTTTTGTGTGTGTGTGTGGTGTCCTTTTTATTTGAAGACAATCCTTGTCTCAAAAAGACACACCTGTAGCCCCTGCTGTCTTGGAATTCACTGTGTATACTAGGCTGGCCTTGAACTCACAGAGATCCACCTGCCCCTGCCTCCCAAGTGCTAGGATTAAAGGCATGCACCACCACGCCCGGCTAGAGTCAGCAATTTCTAATGCAAGCTAAGAGTCTGAGGCCAGTCTGTCTGCTGCTCACGAGGTTGACCTGACAACCCACAGGACTCCTCCCCCTTCCATTCCTCCCACGCCCTCCACTGTCTTCATCTTTCTCTTTGCTGCTGGAGATTCACCTGGCCTCCCACATGCTAGGCAAGTGCCCTATCACGAGCCCCAACCAGCCCTGGGATTTGCTCTTTAATCCAGCTTTACCTATAATTAGTTCATTCTTCGCTACAGCGCACCCAGGCCTAGGAGCTTAAGAAGAATCTTGTTGTTTATGTGTTCCTGTCTCTGGTATCAATACTTGACCACAGGTCCTAAGTCTCATAAGAGGAGTTAATGCATCCTAACTTGCCCTCCATGGTCATCTACCCCAGGTGCTGGCAAGAAAAAGAAGCCCCCAAATGCAGTCATGGTCCTGCTGTAATAAGATGCTTAAAACCCTCAGCCATATCATGGAACCAGGGACTACAAGCCCAGGAAACACTCATTGCCTCAATATCATATGAAATACAGAGAGTTCCTGTTTATTTTGCTTTAAAAAAAAAAAATATATATATATATATATATATTTTGTCTTTTCAAGACAGGGTATCCCTGTAGCCCTAGCTGTCCTGGAGCTCACTCTGTAGACCAGGGCTGGCCTTGAACTCACAAAGATCTGCCTACTTCTGCCTCCCAAGTGCTAGGATTAAAAGCGTGGGCCTTGGGGCTGGAGAGATAGCCGACTGCTCTTGCAGAGGACCAGGTTCGATCCCCAGCACCCACATGGTGGCTGAGAACTGTCTGTAACTCCAATTCCAGGAGAACTCCAGTTCCAGGGGAATCCGACACCCTCTTCTGACCTCCGCGGCATTGCACGACATGGGTGCACACACCTACATGCAGACAGTACATTCATACACGTAGAAAGTAAATAAATAAAATTGAAAAATAATAATAATAAAATAAAAGTGTGGGCCACCACCCCCAGCTATTTATTATTTTTATGTGTATGAGTGTTTTGCCTGGATGTATGTAAGTGCCTGTGGAGAGACAGGCATGGTGGCACACACCTTTAATCCAAGAACTCGGGAGGCAGAGGCAGGCATATCTTTGTGAGTTGAAGGTCAGCCTGGTCTATACAGTAAGTTCCAGGAGAGCGGGGGCTACAGGAGGACCCTGTCTCAAAAAGACAAAACAAAGCAATACCTGTGGAGGTCAGAAAAGGGTACCAGATTCCCCTGGAACTGGAATTCCAGACAGTTGTTAGCCACCATGGGAACTGAACCCAGACCCTCTGCAAGAACAGTCAGTGCTCTTAACCACTGAGCCATCTCTCCAGACCTGAATTTCCATTTACTTTTTGGCCCTTTCACCTAGTCCAATCCCTTTTCCAGATAAAGATATTGAGGTGTAAGGTAACTTGCCTGAGTTCGCATAGCTCGGCAGGACAGTTCTAAGCAGAGGAACCAGATGGCCTGACAGTCTGCTGAAATTCTCCCATCACTCCACACTACCCCACTCTTCAAACATGTCAAATCCTTGCATCTTTCCAGTTTACAGCCTTCTCAGAATTCTCTGCCTCCAACTCTCTATGCATACAGTAGTCACTCCTTATCCATGATTTTACTCACAAGTATTTTACTTACCCACAGTCAACATCATGGTCATGACCTGAAGGTATTAAATGGAAAATCCCAGAAATAAACAACTGATATGTTTTCAATTGCATTCCATCATGAATAATGAGATGATTTCTCACCCTGTCCAAATTCTCCTCCCCCAGGACTTAAATCTTCCCTTTGGCCTGAGTATCCATGCTGTATATGCTACCCACCCACTGGTCACATCGTTATCTCAGCTACTGAATCAAATGTTGCAGTATCACAGTGTTTATTTTCAAGTAACCAGTCTTTTACTTAACAATGGCCCCACACACTGGAGAAGTTAGTGGTGCCCCAACTCTAACGTACGAAAAAGAAGCTGTAAGGTGCTTTCTTTAGGTAAAAAAAGGTGACAATTTCTTAACTTAATAAGGAAACAAACAAACAAACAACCCCCCCTCCAGGATTTAAAGGGAGGTGGCTAGCTGAGGCAAAGTTTTCATCAATAAGTGAAAACCCAGCAAATTGTCAGTGGCATTAGTACAACTAAGGCAAGAATGGAGGTAGGGTGGGAGGGGAACGGGAAGAACTCTGCCCACGGTGGGACAGACTCTTCCTGCAAGCATCCACAGATAATGCTGTCCCTACCACACTGTCCTCCGTACAGTGGGGCTCGGTCTGGATAGCACCCTCTCCCGGTGCCTGTCCCATCTCAGGAGTCCCAGTTCACAGGTTTGCATCTCCATCTGTGTCACAGCCTTCAAGGCAGCGGTCCTGATCCAGTGATGGTACCGGCGCTACGTGGCCCGGCTGGAGATGAGGCGGCGATGCACCTGGAGCATCTTCCAGTCCATAGAGTACGCGGGGCAGCAAGACCAAGTCAAGGTGCGTGGGGATGCCGGCAGGGAGGCGGGACTTGGGCTCTGCCTGCCAGCCCTCGCAGCAGGCCTGGTGCTTGAAGGTGCGGCTTGTCTGGGCCACTTCTGGGCTCTCTCTTCCCTTGTTTCTTAAGCTAAACCATGGTTCTTTTACAGCTCCATCATTTCTTCAGCTACCTCGTGGATCACTTCACCCCCGGCAGCCACCACGAGAGTGAGTACGAGGTGCCATGTGGCATGCTCTCCTGTCTGAAGGTCAAGGCATCAAGGTGGGTGGGGCCCCGCGGATAGGGAGAGTGGGAATCTGGTGAGACCCAGGGACTGAGTGAGGGGCTATGGGCGAAGGGCAGAGTGAGATTTTATTCTGGGTTCTGCCATAAATATACCTGGGGACAAGAGTTTGAGGGCAAAGAATTTCACTAAGTGCAGGGCACACGGGAGTTGGGAGTAACAGTGAGGGAGACAGGAAAGGGACACAGGCTGATAGGACAGGGTCCTGAGTTGTTTCAGAGATAGTGCAAAATGAAGCCTGTGTGTGACCCACCAGCCAGCATCCGGCCTTCGTGCCCATGTCAGCACCACAGTCACTGGCTGAAGGCCTTTGGGAGTAAGGAAGGGAGGCCGGTCGACCCCCAGCTTTTCCGGCCTGCCACTCTTAGTCCTCTGCAGTCCGAAGGGAAGCCCTGGGGCTGGTGTGAGCCTCAGCTCTGCGCCTGGAAGAGGGCGAGCAGCTGGGAACTCTTGGGCGCTGGCTTGTGTCTGGCATGCCGCTGCTCTCAATGACCGGCCTCTGTCTGCATTCTGGACATTTTCCAAGTGATCTCCATCCATCTTTTAAAGTAAAAGTGTACTTGATACTAGCTAATGATTTTTTTATTTGTTGTTTTATTGAAACAGGGTCTCATTCTGTAACCCTGGCTGGCCTGGAACTCTGTGTAGACCAGGCTGTCCTGAACCCACAGAGATCCTCCTGCCTCTCGCTCTCGAAGACCTGCGTCACCCCAACCAGGCCAGGTAATGAATTTTACCAACATAGAAATACCGCCTCCCTCCTGAACAGCTTTGTCCACTCTTCCTTTTCCCCTTCCATATCTGGAGCCGGTCTGCGCCAGCTGGCCGCGTCCCACGGCACACAGTCCCAGGAGGACTGTTCCTAAGTCAGCTCCCCTTTGCCCTCTGTGTCTGAACTAGGGGACTTCCTGAACCGCATGTTCTCCCGGGAGAGATTCGCCGGAGACATCGAGGCAGAGAAGGGCAGCGAGTATGAAACCATAGAGGTGCCAGATAGCTACACAGGACCTCACCTTTCCTTCCCGCTTCTCCCTGACCACGCCACTGAGCTGGTGGAAGCTTTCAGACTGAGACAAGTAAGCTCACGCAGGAGCCTGGTCCCCACCAACCTGCATCCATGAGTAAAAAGCAGACCGAAGCAGCTGACGGAGAATGACGCTGGACTTCGAGTGTTCCCACCTCTTCCCCTTGGTGAAGCCAGGCCTCTATGGTCCATCAGCCAATCTCTAAGATTGAAAGCTTGTCTTCTGTCCTTCATCCTCTAGGCAACTGATGAGCACTATTGTGAGGGTCACACTGGTCTGGGCACCCAGGACACAGCTGCCCTCAAGCAGCTGACATTTTTTTTTTTTTTAATTTATTTCGGTATGTGTATCAATGTACTGTCTGCATGCAGGTCTGTGCACCCGTGTCGTGCAATGCCTCGGAGGTCAGAAGAGGGTCTCGGATTCCCCTGGAACTGGAGTTCTGGAATTGGAGTTTCAGACGGTTCTCGGCCGCCATGTGGGTGCTGGGGATCGAACCCGGGTCCTCTGTAAGAGCGGTCGGTGCTCTTAACCGCTAGGCCATCTCTCCAGCCCCGCAGCTGACATTTTAGTGGCAAGGCACACAGCAAGTAATAAGTCACAATAAATGAGTCAGCATGTGACAAGAGCTAAGAAAGAGTGGGCAAGAGAGGAACTTTGGAGCAAAGGTGGGGTGTGAGGGTGCACCTGCAGATGTCTGGGAACAGTGTTCCACACAGAGGGAGCAAGTGGAAAGGCCCTACGTAGGAAGTTCTGGGCTGTTTGGGGGCCTCAGGAAGGGACACGGGAAGGACAGGACAGGGGAGGGGGCCGAATTTTTGTCTTCTAAAAGGGACAGGAAGCATAGGAATGATGACCCAGCTTGCTTTTTCAAATAGTCATGGAGGTCGCTGTGTTAAGGCTGGAGCACAGGGCTGAAGCAGGGACTTGCCAGTGGACAATGGAAAACGTGATCTTGGCCTGAATCCCCAATGAGAAGTGGTCAGAGTCTGACAAGTGCTCAGATCTCAGTCCTCCACCCCTTGGATAAGCTGACAGCAGTGTAGGGGGAGTTGGGATGATGCTTCTCAGTAATGGTCATTCCACACAGTCATTTTATCCGTCTCCTTATTCATGCTTTGCTAGTATAGTTGTGCACAGCTCCCATGCTAAAGGCAAGAGAGGGTTTTATAGGCTAGATAGGAAAATGAAATTAATTCAGTGTTTATAGAAGGGATAAATGGAGATGATGAAAAGTAGAAAGGAAGGCAGCTGGGGGATTCACAGAGAGCCCTGCATTACTTTGGGGGTCTCAGGTAGCGGGGCACTCACCAGCAAAGGTGGAGACATCAGTGTTGTTTTGTCCCCCCTCCTCTTCCTCCTAGTAGCAGCTCCATGCTCGATACGTCTTGAATCTTCTCTATGAGACCAGGAAACATCTGGCACAGCTGCCGAACATCAACCGGGTCTCCACGTGTTATAGCGAAGAGGTCACAGTGTGTGGTGAGTGCAGGTGCAGGTGGGGGCGGCTTTCTATGCTGCACACACATCAGAAAACCCTGCCATAGACAGAGGCCAGGAGAAGGACCCTGGCCAGAAGGAGCCAGGACGGCACGCAAACAGGCCAACGTTGGTCATCCAAACTGACCATTTACATATTTACATATTTACATATTTAAAGTAGAAGTGATTCAGAGAAGGGGAACTTGGAGCCAAAGGCTCAGCCTCTGCTTTGTTTTCCCAACATTTCAGAGTGACTCCAAGTTCACGTTTTGGATTACTTCTCTGCCCTTGCAATAAGACACCATGACCGGGGCTGGAGAGATGGCCTAGTGGTTAAGAGCACTGACTGCTCTTGCAGAGGACCCGGGTTCGATCCCCAGCACCCACATGGCGGCTAAGAACCGTCTGTAACTCCAATTCCAGGAGAACTCCAGTTCCAGGGGAATCTGAGACCCTCTTCTGACCTCCGAGGCATTGCACAACACGGGTGCACAAACCGACATGCAGACAGTACATTCATACACATACAAAAATAAATAAAATTATTTAAAAAAAAAACACCATGACTAAGGCCAATTACAGAAAAAAGAGATTTGGCTTACAGTTCTAGAGGGATAAAGTCCATCATGGTGGGGGACACGTGGCAGGAGGACGCCAGGACAGAGGCTGAGCACTCACATCTTCAAGCAAGCACAGAAGCAGAGAGCAACACAGGATGTGTAAAGAGACTGTGAACTGTCCAAGCCCACCCCAGTAATACGCTTCCTCCCACAAGGCTGCACCTCCTACCAGTTCTAGACCTCCCCAAACAGCACCACAAACCGACCAAGTGTTCAGCACTTGAACCTATGAGGGACCCCTCATTCAGACCATGACACTTTCCCCCCTGAGAACAAAATTCCTACAAGTAAAACAAAATAAACACCTGTTTATTAGAAGACAGTTTATTTCTAGGTAGTTGAGCAAACTCTAAAGTCTGAAGAATTATTACACACACACACACACACACACACACACACACACACACACACACCCCTCTCCCACTGAGAACCATCAAGGCCAGTTCTCTCCACCTGCTCAGTAGCACCAAGGTGGACAGAGGCCCACTCCCCACTGAGGGAGGCGAGGAATGCCAGTGGTTGAACTGGCACGGTGGATATCTTACTCATCCTGCAATCATCTTAAATTAAAAATCAGTGTCAACATTTGAGAATGAGAAGACTTGATATTAAAATTTAGATTTTGTAACTTCTCTTGAAAAACCTCCTAACACTGGCCTGTATATGAATGTCAGCTTCCTACTTTAACTGGGGCCAAGTCCCCAGATCTCATCATCTTAAAATCCTGCATTATTCTGTCCCATCTCTCCTGTAGTAATAATAAATGTCCTTTACTATTTATGAAAATCATGCAGGAAAACATGCATCCTACTTTCAATGTAAACTATATCCACAACAGGGGAATAAATGAGGTGGCCAAGCTGAGTACACTGTGCTCTAGCAGACTCCTGCTCAGCCGGTGCTCCGGCCCATCTGCTCTGCCTGTTCTCAGACTGCAGCTAGGTGCAATGGTCCATGAAGGCTGCACTTGAAGTTTGAGGAAGTTTCAGCCAGGCAGAACAGTCTCTTCCAGTCACACCCACACCTACAGCACCAGGAAACCATTGTTTCTGCAATTCTGAGAAATTTGTTTTTCCTAACTGAAATTTAGAAACGTTTTTGTGAACTGAAAACTTCTTTGTTAACTGGCCTGTCCCTGTTATGATGTAACATATGATGCAACCATGCTTATGGGCTTTCCCCCTGCATGATGTAATTGTGCTTTCCAAGAGATTCAATGTCCTCTTCTGGCCTTCACTGCCATTATACAACATCGGTACACTTATATACATGAAGGCAAAACACTCATATACAAAAAATAAAAATAAGCCGGGCATGGTGGCGCACGCCTTTAATCCTAGCACTTGGGAGGCAGAGGCAGGTGGATCTTTGTGAGTTCAAGGCCAGCCTGGTCTACAGAGTGAGTTCCAGGACAGCTGAGGCTACAAGGAGACCCTGTCTCAAAAAGACCAAAAAATAAAAAAATAAAAATAAAAATAAAATAAAAATAAATCAAAGCTGGCTGTGGTGGTGCATGCCTTTAATCCCAGCACTTGGGAGACAGCGGCAGGTAGATCCCTGTGAATTCAAGACCAGCCTGGTCTATATAGTAAGTTCTAGTCCAGCTGGGGCTACAAGGAGACTCTGTCTTAAAAAGATGGGGGGGGGAAGAATTAATAACTGTTGGGTTCCTAGCTTTGTCAGGCTTTTCTAGGTACAGTAATTTCCTTGTTACAGAAGGGTCAGTGTCAGTCTGAACTAATAATATTCCTTTTCTCTGCTAGGAGATTTACATGGCCAGTTGGATGACTTAATATTTATATTTTATAAGGTATGAATGTTCAAATTCTGTTCCTTTCTTGCTCTGAGACTTGGTTCAGATATATGGCTTATTAAACTATTATTTGGCCCTTTAAAATACTATTTTAAATAATATTTGCTTTTCTGCACCAATACATGATATAAAGGGAGGATTGCTTTATATTCTAGTTTATTTTTGTAAACTTTTGGGCAAATTCACATATTAGCTTGATAAATAGTGGAAAGTATTATTTGCCAACTGATTTTCTTTTTTTCCAGATAAAGATAATTGATAATAAAAGCAACCAAAATTTGTTTGTTTTATTTTTTGTTTTTTATTTGTTTGCTTGCTTTTTGTTTTTTTATATACTTTCTTTTATTTCATTTTTTTAACAATAAGTAATAAGTTATGAATACAAGCATCCTTCATGTACAACCAATTTGCAAGCAGTTGTGCCCAAATCCACACAGCCCAAGGCTTCCACCATCCAGCTGGAGGGGCTTGTATGTACAATCAAGTTGATCAAATAAGCATCCAGGAGCTGGAGAGGTAGCCTAGCGGTTAAGAGCACCGACTGCTCTTGCAGAGGACCCGGGTTCAATCCCCAGCACCCACATGGCAGCTGAGAACCATCTGTAACTCCAATTCCAGGAGAACTCCAGTTCTCGGAGAACTCCGAGACCCTCTTCTGACCTCTGCGGCATTGCACGACATGGGTGCACAGACCTGCATGCAGACAGTACATTCATACACATAGAAAAAAAAATAAGCATCCAGTCTATATTGCTGTAGTTTCACCATTCACCCCAACCGCAGCCCTTACATTCTACCACGTCCCCTCTTCCGCAGATTGTTCCCTAGGCTTAGAAAAGGGGTTGCTTGCTTTTTGAAACAGGGTCTCCCTGTAGCCCCAGCTTCCAAAATTTCTTTTTATATCTATTTTAGCTATAAATAAGAACACATAAAAACATATATATAATATTTTATTAACATCATATTACTTTGTACATTATATTATACTTACAAAAAACATTTCTCCAAGTATTACCCTTTTTTAGAAGGTTTCTTGAGCAAGGTATTGTGGTGCCCACCTTTAATCCTAGCACTTGGGAGGCATAGGCAGGCAAACCTCTGTGAGATTGAGGCCAGTCTGGTCTACATAAAGAATGAATGCCAGGCCAGCTGGGGCTGCAGAGAGACCTTGTCTCATTTGAGACAAGGTCTCATATAGACCAGGGTGGCTTCCCTCTAACTCACTGTGTGGTCAAGGCCAGCCCTCAACTCCTTGTCCTCCAGCCTCCATCTCCCAAGTGCTAGGATTACAGGTATCTGCCACCACACGCAGCCTGGTGTTATTAATTATCCCATCAAGTCCGTGGCAGCCATTATGATAATGATGAGTGCAATGATAATTATGTACCTGGAACTTAAAATTGGCCCACGCATCATGAGCCCTTGCTTCACACCACATCCCTGGCTCTGGCTCTGTGTAAAGTGTCTACTTCATGGATATCTCCTAACCTATGCCTCTCTGGAAAAGAAATGTAATTCAATGGAAAAGTTTCCCTTTCTGCTAACATTTCATATGAGAAACCCAGAACACACAGAACTGGGCACAGCCCTGATGTAACAGTCCGATGCCCACTGGCTTTAACCGCATCTTCTCTTCCCCCTCCGCCCTTGTTGGATTCAACTTCTGGATGGAAGAATGGTCTACCCTCACCTGAGCGGGCCTATGTGTTCAATGGTGACTTCGTGGATCGAGGCAAGGATTCGGTAGAGATCCTGATGGTTCTTTTTGCCTTCATGTTGGTTTACCCCAAAGAATTCCATCTTAACAGAGGAAATCATGAGGACCATGCAGTGAACTTACGGTATGAGCCCAAACACGCTGGGGGCACCATGCTTGCTTGTTAGAACTGTAAAAAGTCACTTTGCCAGAGTTCCTTATTTTAGATGCCTTTTAAAAGTAGTTCTCGGGCTGGAGAGATAGCCTAGCGGTTAAGAGCACCGACTGCTCTTGCAGAGGACCCAGGTTCGATCCCCAGCACCCACGTGGTGGCTGAGAACAGTCTGTAACTCCAATTCCAGGAGAACTCCAGTTCCAGGGGAATCCGAGACCCTCTTCTGACCTCCATGGCATTGCACATGGGTGCACAAACCTACATGCAGACAGTACATTCATACATATACAAAAATAAATAAAATTTAAAAACAAAGTAGTTCTCTAGGGCTGGGGCTGTCGCTCAGTGATAGAGCACTTGCCTACCATGCAAAAGGCCCTGGGTTCAGTTACCAGCTAAGAAAAATGCTTTTCTCATTTTTGAAAGTAGAACACACAGTATATAATACTTTAAAAAATTTTAAATTTCATGTTATCCTACTATTCTAATAAGAATATTATTTTTCTTTTCTTTTTTAAAAACATTTTTAAATTTTTTATTTATGTTTTTATTTATGTGTATGAATGTACTGTCTGCATGTAGGTTTGTGCACCCATGTTGTGCAATGCTGAGGTCAGAGAGGGTGTCGGATTCCCCTGGAACTGGAATTCTCCTGGAATTGGAGTTGCAGACAGTTCTCAGCCGCCATATGGGTGCTGGGGAATCAAACCCAGGTCCTCTGCAAGAGCAGTCGGCACTCTTAACTGCTAGGCCATCTCTCCAGCCCCCCAAGAATATTATTTTTTCATATATTGTACTCCAGCTTATAAAAACAAGGATTCACAGTCGGGCATGGTGGCGCACGCCTTTAATCCTAGCACTTGGGAGGCAGAAGCAGGCGGACCTTTGTGAGTTCAAGGCCAGCCTGGTCTACAGAGTGAATTCCAGGACAGCTGGGGCTACAGGGAGACCCTGTCTCGAAAAGACCAAAAAAAAACAAAAAACAAAAAACCCAAAACCCAAAAAACAAAAAACAAGGATTCACATAGAAAAAGTAGTAAATCTGGTAGACAAAAATAAAATGCAAATATCTCATAATTTCTTTACCCAGAAATAAAGGCAATACTAAATTTTTTGGTGATTATCTCTATCTCTTTTCCAAATATGTTAAGTATATACAGGTAGAATATGCATTTTATAAAAATGTGATCATGCCATAACTATTGTCACTAAATTTTGTGTGTGTGTGTGTGTGTGTGTGTGTGTAAGACAATGTCTCCCAGTAGTCCTAGCTGGTTTGGAACTTACTCTATAGACCAGGCTGGACTTGAACTCACAGAGATCCATCTGCCTCTGCCTCCTGAGTGCTGGGATTAAAGACGTGCACCACCACGCCTGGCTTATTTTCACTAAATTTATCTTAATACTTCACTTTGTATCTGTATCTAGATATGGCTTTACCAAGGAAGTGATGCATAAATACAAGGTGAGCCCCTTTCAAAGGGAATGTGTCCCTTTGTTCAGAATGACTTCTTTGAAACTGAGCATCTGGTTACATCATTTTCCAGATACATGGAAAGAAAATCCTGAGAATACTTCAAGATGTATTCTGCTGGCTTCCTCTGGCCACTCTGGTTGATGAGAAAGTCCTCATTCTTCATGGAGGGGTGTCAGACAGGACCGACCTGGAGTTTTTGGCTAAAATGGACAGGCACAAGGTACTGATCAATGAGCTAATACAAATCTTACCTTAATGTCCAGGTTCACTGTTGACATTTTGCATGGTGACTGGTAAGAATGTGAAAGGTTAAGACTCCACAACTGGATTTAGGGAGGAAGCGTGGTACAATCCATTAATAATGTCTGCCATGGACATGCAAGATGGAGGGTGTCAGCTAGTGCTGTGCTTGCCATCCCTGACCTAGATAATTCTGATCATTATCCCTTATCACTCCTCCTCCATATCCTTCCCATATCTGAACCATCTTTAATTAAGTTCAACCCTCGTACTCTGCACTGATCACATGCAGGAAGGGTGCTATTGCTCACCTTGAGCAAAGAAAATGCTACAGCAGATGTAAAAATGAGCCAGAGATGGTGACTGGCTTGCCAGGGAGCTGCAACAACCCTGGAACTGGAAAAGGGGGTCGAAAGAGCGAGATGGAATGCAGGAGCGGGGTGGAATGCGTTATAGCCTACGTGCAGGGGCGATGTGGGATGCGTTATGGCCTACTTGCAGGAGCAGGGTGGAATGCATTATAGCCTTCGTGCAGCAGCGGGGTGGCATGCATTATAGTGTACCCATGTCATGCAATGCCAGCGAAGATCACAAGAAGCTATTGGATCCCCTGGAACTGGAGTTCAGACAGTTGTTAGCCATCATGTGGGTGCTAGGAATTGAACCAGGGTCCTCTGCAAGAGCAGTCAGTGCTCTTAACCACTGAGCCAGCCCAGGTTTGTTGTCTTAGACTCTTTCATTCCCAGGTGTCTCATCCAGTTGCCCTTTAACAGCATTCCTGATGACGTCTTTGTGAGACTTCCAATGAGAAGGAACTCGTTACTACCCAAGCCAAGTTACATCAACTTTGGGGGACTTTAATGGCTATGAACATACATGACAGCACATGGCTTTAGAGTCAGGGCTGGGTTTGAGTATTGGAATTTCCTGTTACCTGCTGACACTACAACTTTCTTCTGAAAAGTCGTCCAGAGACTCATCCTATGGTATCACTCCCAAGCCTTGATCTGTATCATCAAGAAAATGTGCTAGCATAACCACACATTCTGGGCAATAGGGGGGAGGAGGGAAGGGAGGATGAGCACTCTTGCTCTTCCAGGATATAATCAGAACTTGCTTGAGTCTTCATGCTCATCAAGCCCGTTGCAGACTGTGGTTACATTGGTTACATGGAAACCCCTCACTGGAAGGGGAGCTAGAGGTGCAGTTCTTTCATGGTTGGTCATCGGCCCAGCAAAGAACCTGGGAGTTTCCATTCCTATGAGAGAGACTGGGCAAATATGTGGGAAGAATGAGATTCTTTGCCACAAAGATATTCAAATAAGGAAGTATAACCTAAGTAGATATAGCCTAGCTGTGAAGTGGGGTGGAAAGGGATAACAATCCTGGTTCTGCTGCTTATAGTTTGAGACCTTGGACAAGCTCACTTAGTATATCCTTAGATTTAAGTTTATGTAACAGGGATGTGAAAACTGTATTGTTGATATTGTAAAGATTAAACGAAAATTTATGTTGCATGTGCCTTATAAAATTGTACTTATCCAGGCGTGGTGGTGCACACCTTTAATCCCAGCACTCAGGAGGCAGAGGCAGGCAGATCTCTGTGAGTTCAAGGCCAGCCTGGTCTACAGAGCAAGCTCCAGGCCAGCTGGGACTAAAGGGAGACCCTGTCTCAAAAAAAGTACTTATATTTGACTGAAGTGATAGAAAGATCCAAATAACTGTGATTTGATGTTCATCTCTTTCTTGTGTGAAGTCCAGAACTGTATAGCGACAGCACAAAGACAGGCACTCAGACTTCCGTCTTCTATCTCGCTGATTCTCCATGGCACATCATGATCCAAGATGGCTGCTTCAGTTCCAGCTATCATGACCACATTCTAGTCAGCAAACATTAAGAACAGAAGAAGACAGGCTGTTTTCTTTTATGTACACTCAACTGTACTCAGAATTTCTTTTAATATCCAGTTGATCAGAACTTAGCCAAATGGCTACATTCCACTGAAAGGGAAGCTTGCAAATACAGTCTTTACCCCTGTGAATATACCTATTACTAAGGAAGAAGGGCAGACAGATACGACAGAACTAAATTAGCACAGCCACATGGACCTGTTTGTCTCTTGGGCTTCCTAGATTTCCTCCTATATTCTTCTTCCTCCTCCACCCAGAATCAGGCTCATTCTGGTCTGCACAGGGCTCAACTAGTGATTGGGTTTGCTTCGGAGTTCAAGGTCTCTGCCTATTAGGCTTGGTTATAGCTTCTTGTGGATTGATGACTAAAAGACAATTGATACGCCTCTATATATCCACAGTTAATGTTCAAAGAGGAAAAAGATAAACTTTTTGGCAGTAGTGGAGGAAGGGAGGCCTGTAGCATCTGTTCCACTGCCTCGCTGCTTAGGGAAATGTCAGCCCTTCTATTCTTTATTTAAGGATGATGTGGAGTTCACTGTGTAGCCCAGATCGGCCTCAGACTCGTGATCCTCCTCCTGCTACATCCCACGTGCTGGAATTACAGGTGTGCACCCCAATGTCAGCTTCAGCCCTTAATATCTATTTCTAATTTTTTATTAAAAATTCCAAGGTTTCCTTATAGCATTTTCTTTTTTTTAATTTTTTTATTTATTTTTCTCTATGTGTATGAATGTACTGTCTGCATGTAGGTCTGTGCACCTGTGTCTTGCAATGCCACAGAGGGCAAAAGAGGGTGTCAGATTCCAATTGGAGTTTCAGATGGTTCTCAGCCGCCATGTGGGTGCTGGGGATCGAACCCGGGTCCTCTGCAAGAGCAGTCGGTGCTCTTAACCGCTAGGCTATCTCTCCAGCCCCTCCTTATAGCATTTTTATAAATACTTAGTTGTTTTTTTCCCTTGTGTTTTTATTTTGTTTTGTTTTGTTTGTTTGTTTTGAGATAGGGTCAACTATGTAACCCTGGCTGGCATGGAACTTGCTGTGTAGAACAGGCTGGCCTAGAATTCACAGAGATCTTCCTGCCTCTGCCTCTTGAGTGCTGGGATTAAAGGCATGTGCCACAATGCCCGGGTCATACTTATTTTTTTAGGTGTGTGTGTGTGTGTGTGTGTGTATGTGTGTGTATGTGTGTACATGTATGCAGCACCCTTGGAGAGGGTGTTGGATCCCTTGGAGCTGGAGTTATAGGCAGTTGTGACTTGCCCAATGTGGGTGCTGGGACTCAAGTCCTCTGGGACAGCAGCAGGTGTTCTTAACCGTCTCTCCAGCTCCACAGTTTTGATGGACCTTTCCCCGACCTCCTTTCACTTATCTTCCTGCTCCCCCACCCCTTAATTTTCTTGCATGTTGTCTGGCACCTGATTTTTTTTTAAGCTTGGTATTTCCCCAACTTTGAGCTGAAACCTTCTGTTCAGCTGTGTCTCCATGCGGAGGCAGAGAAAGCAAGCAACGGTAAAGCGTTCTCATGGGGAGAATCATGTTTCATCGTGAAAACATGGAAGTGGAAGGAACTTTGGAAAGAGTGAAGGAAGAGTTGATTTTAGTTAGCACAAGCTGACTTCTAGCCCTGGGCTGCAAAGCTTCGCAGAGGGGCTGCCGGAGAAATTGATAGTCGGGGAGCCCTCTGGGAGGAAAGCGTGGGGAAGCGTGGGGGCTCCAGCCAGACTATCTGGCTTCGTTCAGTCCCGGAGGAGTCTCACTATCTCTGTGCCTCATTTTCCTTAGCTGTCTCTAAATTGTGATGGTCTCGTATGGCTGGCAGGAAAATTCATTTATTTACGTACAACATGCAAAACAGCACTTTGGAAAAAGGCTCCATTCACTTGAATCTCAAGACTCCTATTAGTGACACTTAAAGGACCAGATACTATATCCTTAAAGTTACCTGAGAGTCTGGAGGAGTTAAGTCTGGAGTGGTTAAGAGGCTGCTCTTTGCAGAGGTCTCAGTTCCAAGCACCCACACGGTGGCTAACAACAATCTATAACTCTAGTTCCAGGGGATCTGATGCCCTCTTCTGGCCTCCATAAGCATTGCAGGGACATGGCGCACTTAACATATGGGCCAAACACTCATACACTGTTTTATATTTTAATATTTTATTTAATATTTTATTTAGTATTTTAATTTTTATGAATACAAGTGTACTGGCTGCATTATGTAAGTGGACCCGTGTTATGCAGTGCCCAGGGAGGTCAGAAGCAGGTGTCAGTTCCCTTGGAACTGGAGTTTTTTTTGTTTTGTTTTTGTTTTTTAAATTTATTTTTTTATGTGTATGAATGTGCTGTCTGCTTGCAGGTTTGTGCACCCGTGTCGTGCAATGCCGCGGAGGTCAGAAGAGGGTGTCGGATTCCCCTAGAACTGGAGTTCTCTTGGAATTGGAGTTTCAGACGGTTCTCAGCCGCCATGTGGGTGCTGGGGATCGAACCTGGGTCCTCTGCAAGAGCGGTCATCTCTCCAGCCCCATGGAACTGGAGTTTTATGAACAACTGTTAACTGCCATGTAGGTGCTGGCAATTGAACCCAGGTCCTCTGTAAGAGCAGCCAGGACTCTTAACCCCTGAGTGATCTTTCCAGCCCCTCAAATAAAAAATTTATAAAAATTAAAGTTACCTGAGAGGTGACAGGTGACACTGGTGCCTGGGCTTTACTGTGCTTTGGCTGTGAGGAGAAGGGTGGCTAGGAGAAAGGTCCGGTGCTTAGCCTGTCTCTCTGGAACTACCTGAGAAGTGACAGCTGTGCTTGTCAGTGTGGGAGTACAGCCAACCTCCAGTCTCTCTAATGCAATGTGGACACCCTGCCACAAAAATTCCCATCCCAGCCTTGTGATTGACTAAGTGGCAGGAGCTATATCAGTGCTTAGGCCCAGGCCAAAAAGGGCTCCGGCTCCTTGGCCCCTGTCCTTCAACAGGAACAGGTATGCATTCCATAGTGTTTCCTTTGTTTTTTTTTTTTTTCATTTTATTTATTTTTATTTTATGTATATGAGTGTTATGCCTACATGTAACTGACCCATGTTGTACTGTGCCTGCAGAGGACAGAAGGGGGTGTCAGATCCCCTGGAACTGCAGTTAAAGACAGTTGTTAGCTGCCATATGGGTGCTGGGATTTGAGCTCCTGCCTTCTGCAAGAGCCAGTGCTCTTAACCGCTGAGCCATCTCTCCAGCTCCCATAGTATTTCCTTTGTAAAAAGTTGGCAAGTGCTTTCTCTCCTACAGCAAGTCCCTTCATATGTTCTTATCTCCAAGACGTCCAGAAGATGGCGCCAAACACATATACTAGTTCTTTCTCTGTGGGTCTGGTAGTATTGCGACTTCGATACTACAACAGTCCACAGGCTAACCCAGGCTAAGTAACTGATGACGGACAGAGTTTATGGCATGGATCCGATCCACACAGGGATGATTCACATCCAAGGAAGGACCGCTGAGAAGGGTGTGAGATTTCCTCATACTACTCAAAACAGCATGCAACTTAAAATTTATTGCTTATTTCTGGAAATTTCTATGTCATTTTCTAGACCACTAAATATTATCATATATTTTGTAAATTAGGATAAATATCATTTTTTAAATGAGATACAACAAGAAAAAAAAGGCATGGGCCGGAGGATCAAGTGTTGGTTGTGGTGGCAATATGGGACCACTCTTGCGTATTTCTTTTTTTTTTTTTAATGTGTATGAATGTACTGTCTGCATGTCCACCCGTGTCGTGCAATGCTGTGGAGGTCAGAAGAGGGTGTCAGATTCCCCTGGAACTGGAGTTAAAGTCTCAGCCGCCATGTGGGTCCTGGGGATCGAACCCGGGTCCTCTGCAAGAGCGGTCGGCGCTCTTAACCTAGGCCATCTCTCCAGCCCGCTCTGCCTATTTCTAAGGCTCACCAGACCCCCCTCTGTCTGTCTTAGCCCAGGCAAGCTGCACAGTGGATGAGTGTTTAGAACTAAGCTGGATGCCAGAAAGGTACTCTAAACGGACCGACCATTTAATCGCAGCAACTCTTTTTGGTTGTTGTTTTGTTTGGCGTGTTTAGATTGTTTCTACCCTGAGATGCAAAGTGAGAAAGGAAAGCGAGAAACAGGAGGACCCGAAGAGAAAAGTCAGCCAGGCGAGCTCCGCACAGAGACCCATTCCTTGGTTTCTTCCGCAAAGCCGCTCGCTCCCCAGCTCGCCTTTTCACCTGGGCTCGGAGATGAGGGCGCCCAGAGCCGGTCGGTCCTGCAGCATCCCCTGCGGCCCCCTTGACAGGAAGGAGCTGTCCCGGCTGGCGCGGCGCTCGGTGGACTTGGAGCTAGAGCGGTGCCGGCAGCAAGCCGGCTTCCCGGGGATCCCGGAGGGGGCGGAGCCGGCGCCCTTGGCCCCGGAAGCAGGCGCGGAGCTGCTGGAGCCCACTGTGGAGGAGTGGAGGCAGGTGGGTGGGGCCCGCTGCGGTCGGCCGGGAGCACCCAGCAGACCCGGTCTCTTCTGCCGATATTCAGCTGGAGCTCTAGGGCCCTTTTTCTCTCTAGAATTAGAAAACCTAAAGGACGTGAGGTTTTTTGTTTTGTTTGTTTTTTTTGTTGTTCTTTTTGAGACAGGATCTCCCTGTAGCCCCAGCTGTCCTGTAGCTCTCAATGTAAACCAGGCTGGCCTTGAACTCACAGAGATCCGCCTGCCTCTGCCTCCCAAGTGCTGGGATTAAAAAGGACGTGAGATTTTGTCCAACTCCTTTTAAAGTTTTGGAAAGGGTGGAGAGATGATGCAGGGTCTCTACTGCCTGAGAACACCTGCTCTCCGACTCAGCATCAGGTGGGAAACACACTAAGTACGATTCAGTGGATCCATTCCTTGCTGACTGCTCCCCCCCGCGCCCCCCGAAGCTGCTCGGGGGGGAGCAGTCAGCATCTGTCCAGTTTCAGACAAATGGCGGCTTTCTCAGATGGCTAGAACGTCGTCCCCCACGCCCCCACCAGCTGCAAAGGAGACCAAGCTGGGCATATTGCCACCCCAGGCACCACATTCTGCCGGGACAGATGGAAAAGAATGCACAGATACGAAATAGACACTACTAGTAGGGTCAGAAAAGGAGACTCCCGCAGTCAGGCAAGGGACATTTCGTAGTGGCAAGGCCATGCCAGGGAGACCCCGTAAGCGGTGGTGGGAGGGGAGGGTGGGTGTTGTTCAGAAATCAGATGACACATGATGGATGGTGAATTTTTTTTTTAATTATTTATTTATTTTTGTATGTGTATGAATGTACTGTCTGCATGCAGGTCTGTGCACCCATGTCGTGCAATGCCGCGGAGGTCAGAAGAGGGTCTCGGATTCCCCTGGAACTGGAGTTCTCCTGGAATTGGAGTTACAGACGGTTCTTAGCCGCCATGTGGGTGCTGGGGATCGAACCCGGGTCCTCTGCGCAAGAGCAGTTGGTTGTCTTAAAACCGCTAGGCATCTCTCCAGCCCCGGATGGTGAATTTTTTGAGGTATAGACAACGTTATGCACAAAAAAAAAACCTTTGCTGGTGGCGGGGTTTGTGTTGTTTTATGGTTGGATTTTGCTGTCTTTTTTTTTTTTTCTTTTTTTTGGACTGCAAAAAAATGCCCAATTTTTAATTTTGTGAGGTTAATCCAAAGAAAGAAAAAAAGGAATTCAGATTCTTCTTGGGGCTGGACGCGATGGCTCACGTTAGGAGCGTGGACTGCTCTTTGCAGAGGACCCAGGTTCGGTTCCCAGAAACCACAAGTGGGCTAAGAACCGTCTTTAGTGTAGTGTGGTGGTGCAGCCTTTAATCCCCCGACAGGGCAGAGGCAGGCGGCTCTTGTGAGTTCCAGGGCAGCCTGGTCTACAGAGCGAAGCTCCCAGGCCAGCTGGGGACTAAAGGGGAAGACCCGTCTCAAAAACGCCAACAAAAAACCAGAGCCGGGCGTGGTGTGTTTGGGGGTCCCCTTGGCGCACGCCTTTCGTCTATCCCGTGGATGGGCGAGGCAGGCGGACTTTGTGAGTTCAATGCCAGCCCTGGTCTACAGTGAGTTCCCGGACATCTGGGGCTACAGGGCGCGACCCTGTCTTTGAAAAAGACCAAAACAAAAAAAAACAACAAAACAAAACAAAACGAACGAAGACGGCAGGAGGACGGAAGGCAGGACGGACGGAAGGANAAAAAAAAAAAAAAAAAAAAAAAAAAAAAAAAAAAAAAGAAAGAAGGAAGGAAGGAAGGAAGGAAGGAAGGAAGGAAGGAAGGAAGGAAGGAAGAAGGTGGGAAGGGAGAGAAAGTTACATTCTCCCAGTTATTGATCTGGGCTTCTACCAACTTATAACTGATATTTAAAATGTGGTGGGGGTCTTGGGGTCTAGAGAGATGGCTCAGCAGTTAAGAGCAATGGCTGCTCTTGCAGAAGATCTGGATTCGGTTCTCAGCAGCCACGTGGAAGCTAACAACCCTCTATATCTCCAATTCCAGGGGATCCAACACCCTCTTCTGATCTCCTCAGGCATTGCACAACATGGGTGCACTTACATTCATGTTGGCCAAATACTCATAGATATAAAGTGAAAATAAATTAATGAAAAAATGAAAAATAATAAAAATAGGACTGGAGAGATGGTTCAGTGTTTAAGAACCCTGACTGCTGTTGCACAGGACCTGGGTTCAATTCCCAGCACCCACATGGTGGTTAACAACCATCCATCACTCTAGTTCCACGGGATCTGATGCCCTCTTGTGACCTCTGCAGGCATTGCACAAAACAGGTGCACTTACACACATGCAGGCAATATACATAAAATTTAAAAATAGTAATAAAATGGGGGAGGCCGGGCCTGGTGGCACTCACCTTTAACCCCAGTACTTAAGAGGCAGAAGCAGAACTCTGTGAGTTCAAGGCCAGCCTGGTCTACATACTGAGTTCCAGACCAGCTGGGGTTACAGGCAACCCTGTCTCAAAAAGACAAAAGAACAAGCAAACAAACAAAAAAACCACTGGAGGTGTGTCTCTCCTTTTTTGAAACATGACTTACTGGGGCATTATGGCATACACATTCAATCCCAGCACTCAGGAAGCAGAGGCAGGTAGATCTCTGCATGTTCAAGGCCAGCCTGATCTACGTAGTGAGACCCTGTGTCAAAAAAAAAAAAAAATACACACCAAACAAACAAAAAAATAAAAACAAAAAGTGTCTCAATAATGTGCTGGTCTTCATAAATCAAGTGTATTTTTTCCTTAAAGGTATATTCAGAAAATATTAGGTGTCAAAAAAAACAGAAAAGAGAAAAAAACAAACAAAAAAGAAAATATTAGGTGTCTAATATCTAAAATATTCAGTTACTTCATCTGAGTTGTATAAGATTGGCAAGCCATGTTTTTCTGGGTATGAATAAGAGAATGCAATTGGAACTGCTAGAAACCAGTTCGACTCTTCTGTGAATTTGTTTCACGATTCTTGAATAACGTTATTTATTTTTTTGAGACAGGGTCTCCCTTTAGCCCCAGCTGGCCTGGATCTCACTATGTAGACCAGAGTGGCCTTGAACTCATAGAGATCTGCCTGCCTCTGTTTCCCAAGTGCCGAGACTAAAGGCATGTGCCACCACACCCTGCTTAAATAACTTTAAAATATGAAATGTTGGCTGGACTTTCCCAGGACCAAATCTGGGGGCTTAGGAGAGTCTATCCCGCCATTCTCAGGATGTCAGCCTCTCTTCCCACATTCAGGAACCTGGAACACAGGCTCTGACTGAGGCTAGTGTCCGTGATCAAAGCTGCTCCTAGATGAATGTTCTCTCTTTCACATAAAATGTACTTCCAATGCCATGGTGGTGCACGCCTTTAATCCCAGCGCTAGGGAGGCAGAAGCAGGTGGATCTCTAGGAGTTCAGGGCCAGCCTGGTCTACAAAGTGAGTTCCGGGCTAGCTGGGGTTACAGGGAGACCCTGTCTCAAAAACACCAAAAAAAAATTTACTTCCAAGAAAATGGGTCTATACTTACCAACCAATAGACACAGTTATTTTTGGAGGAAAAAAATAATCTAACCTAGGTGGTGCATGCCTTTAGAAGGTAGAGGCAGGAGGATCAGAAGCTCAAGGTCATTCTCAGCTATACAGAGAGTTGGGGGCCAGCCTGGGCTAATAAGACACTATCTTAAAAAAAAAAAAAAGACAAAAACCTGCCATATTGGGAGCCTGACAGTGAAGGATCATTATGAATTCATGGATAGCCTTGGCTATATAGCAAGACCCTGTCTCAAGAAGTAAATAACTAACTAACTAAATAAATAAATAAATAAATAAATAAATAACCCAACCAGGGGCTGGAGAGATGGCCTAGTGGTTAAGAGCACTGACCGCTCTTGCAGAGGACCTGGGTTCGATCCCCAGCACCCACATGGCGGCTGAGAACTGTCTGTAACTCCAATTCCAGGAGAACTCCAGTTCCAGGGGAATCCGACACCCTCTTCTGACCTCCGCGGCATTGCACGACATGGGTGCACAAACCAACATGCAGACAGTACATTCATACACATACAAAATAAATAAATAAA
>VZQC01013897.1:2441189-2488667 GCA_009823505.1 Rhizomys pruinosus
TTTTTGTCTTTTCGAGACAGGGTCTCCCTGTAGCCCCAGCTGTCCTGGAATTCACTCTGTAGACCAGGCTGGCCTTGAACTCACAAAGATCCACCTGCCTCTGCCTCCCAAGTGCTAGGATTAAAGGTGCGCGCCACCACGCCCGGCTACTTTTTTTTTTTTGTCTGAAAGACCATTTGTATGAGTGAATACATTGCTTGCAGTATGTATGTGCACCTGATACATGGCAGTACCTCTAAAGGCCAGAAGAGGGCATCCAGTCCTCTGGAACTGGAGTTAACAGACCATGTGAGCAACCATAAGGGGCCTAGGGACTGAACCTGGCTCATCTGCAAGAGCAGAGAGTGCTCTTAATGGCTGAGCCCTCTCTCCAGCCCCTGAAATTAAAATGTAATTGGCCCTACTATATATTACCTGGAAAGTCTAGTTTCCAGTCAACTCTACCATGACCAACAAAGGCAGTAGCAATGCCTATTATTTCTGTTACCTAACAATAGTTCAAGAATGTCAAGATAAAAATGTATGTGTCTGTGAAGGCATCCTGTACTTGACAGGAGGGACTTCAAGGTGGCAGGGAAATGGGCCATCTCTTTCCTGCAGGTGTAATCACGCTGAGCAACTGGGCAGCTGCCGTGGAGTCTGTGTTGCATCTGGGACTGCCATGGCGAATGCTTCGGCCACAGCTGGTGAACAGCTCCACTGATAACGCACTGGAGTACAAGTCCTGGTTGGAGAGCTTGGCCAAAGACCAGCTTAGCAGAGAGGTATGGTGTGACGACAGGGCATGGAAACATGCTGTGGTCTCTGAAGGCCCTTTGGAGAGTCCTGATTCAGAAACCAGAGCCCCAGAGGCAGGAGGAATAAGAAACAGGAACAAATATTTACGTTTCTGTGTGTCAGACTCTGCGTTAAGTGGTTGACATATGTTACCTCACTTATTCCCCAAAACCACCCCAGAGGCAGTAGTATTAGATTATGGGAGCACCATCCACAGAGGTTAAGACACTTGCCTGGAGTTACAGAACTTCTCAGCTGTGACTCAAACTCAGGCTTGGGCTAAGGGAGTAGCTCTATGGTAAGCATGTACTTAGTTAGCATGCCTAAGGCCCTGGAATCAACTCGACTTTAAATCCCAACCCCAAGGTCATGCAGCTTCCTCTATTTTATTTTATTTGTATTTTTGAGACAGAGTCTCCCTTTTAAGTCCCAGCTGGCCTGGAACTCACTATGTAGATCAGGCTGGCCTTGAACTCACAGAGATCCGCTTCCCTCTGCCTCCTGAGTGCTGGGATTAAAGGTGTGCCCCACCACACCCGGCGCTTCCTCTATTTTAAAAACAGGTCGAGGGCAGAGGCAAGCAGATCTCTGTGAGTTCAAGGCCAGCCTGGTCTACAGAGTGAGCTCCAGGCCAGCTGGGACTAAAGGGAGACCCTGTCTCAAAAATCAAATAAATAAATAAATAAATAAATACTATTCAATAAATATTTAGCATACTTTACTCTCTAGATTACTTATAATACCTAATCAATGCAAATTCTTATGTAAATAGCTGTAATAGTGCATCGTATAGGTAGCAATGAGAGTGTCCTAGTTTGCTTTCCATCGCTGTGACAAAGCACTCTCACCAATACCAACTTGGAGAGGAAAGGGTTTATTTGGCTTACATCTCCCAGGTCACAGTTCATCACTGAGGGAGCTCAAGTTTGGAACTCAGGGCAGAAACCTAGAGGCAGGAGCTGAAGCCCAAGCCATAGAAAAACACTGCTTACTGGCTTACTCACTGCCCCCTGCTCTGTCTGCTTTCTTATACAATAGAGAACAACCTGCCCATGGGTGGCACCAGCCACAGTGTGCTGGGCCCTCCCGCATCATTCGACAATCAAGAAAATGCCCCCAGAGACATGGCCACAGGCCAGTCCAATGGAAGCAATTCCTCAATTGAGGCTCCCTCAACCCAGCTGTTCAAATTGACATTAAAGCTAGGGGGAAGTCTGTGCATGTTCCGCATCAGCATGCGTGGCTGAGTCTGTGGGCGCTGAGGCTATGGATCTGAAGAGATCTGTATTTGCAAATACATGCAGCTGTCCACCGCAGTATTTTACGACATTGTCACTCAGTGCTCTATACTTCTTATACCCAGGTGGGGGTGGAAGAATGGTAAAATGTCATCAGGGTTTTTCAAGAATGTGTAATTGGCAGAGTCAATTGTGTGCTTATGATATGTTAGAACAAAAAAAATCAAATTTTTTCTCATAGAACATACAGTCAAGTTTGCTGGAAAAACTATATCGAAATCGATCCAACTTGGAGACCATTTTTAGGATCATAGACAGTGATCATTCAGGTAAAAAATACTCATTGTTCTGCCGCTTTGGATGCATAGCACTAACTTGCCTCACACCCTTTTGGAAGTCACCTCAATCCATCTCCACTCAAGTATTTGGGGAATATCATAAGTGATATCAAAACATATAAATGGCAGGCTCTGGAAAAGTACTTGAGCAATACGAGAAGGGTATGTGGCTAGGTGTGGTGGGACACACTTTTAATCCCAGCATTTGGGATCACTGTGAGTTCCAGGCCATCCGGGGCTACATAGTGAGACCCTGTCTCAAACAACGACAACAAAAAAGAAATATATGGAGAGGCTCAGGCAGGATGCCTGGCTAGAAGTTCTGGGTTAGCCTGGGCAACATAGCAAGACCCTGTCTTTAAGGTATGTCAGAGAGCATTATTAAGGACAAATGGAATGAGAGCTTCCAATAGGATGAATAATTATTAGAAGATGTGACCTCCTTTGTAGTTCCTTCAAAGATTGCCACAAAGTAAAGAGTGCCTAGAAGAGAAAGCCTTTGTATCTTCACCCCCCAAAAAATTTTTTTTCATTTTATTTTTAACAAAAACCTTTTACTTTTGAAATACTTCCAGATTTACAGGAGGTTACAAAGGACATTCAGAGCCGGGCTTGGTGGTGCATGCCTGTAGTCCCAGAACTCACGAGGCAGAGCCAGGCGGATCTCTATGAATTCAAGGCCAGCCTGGTCTACATAGTGAGTTACGGGACAGCTGGGGCTATAAAGAGACCCTGTCTCAAAAAAGATCAAAATAATAAAATAATAAAATAAAAGGACATGCAGGAAGATCATGTATACCTTGCCCTGTCTCTCCAATGGCCCAAAGGCTTTGTACAATAGTATTATTTCTTTGAGCTATAATTTACTTACCATATAATTCACCCATTTTAAGTGTACAGTTCAGTAACTTCTCGTGCATTCACTAGCTATGTAACCATCCCTACTAATGAATGTTGGGCCATTTGCATCATCTACCCCTCAACCTCCTTTCCATTCCTATTTGCTCTTGAACTCCTGGTAACCATTAATCCACTTTCTTTTTTCAAGTTATTCATTTGTCAGGGGTTGCTGAATGCATGACACAATGTGCATGTGGAGGTCAGAGGACAATTTGCAGGAGCCAGTTCTCTCCTTCTATCCTGTGAGTTCCAGGGACTGAAGTCAGGCCATTATGCTTAGCATCCAGTGCTTTTACCCACTGAGCCATCTTGCTTGTCCAAGTCTACCTTCTGATTCCATGGATTTGCCTATCCTAGACAGTCCTTGTAAACAGAGTTGTATAAAACATGGCCTTTAGCAAACTAATGGATTATTTAACTTAGTGTACTGTTTTCAAGGTTCAGCCATGCTGTAGTAGTGTCAGGACATCACACTTTGCTTATCTAATCTTATCTAATTAGACTCTTGTATTATTTCCTCTTTTTTTTTTTTTTTTTTTTTTNTTTGAGACAGGGTCTCCCTATAGCCCTAGCTGGCCTGGAACTCACTCTGTAGACCAGGCTGGCCTTGAATTCACAGAGATCTGCCTGCCTCTGCCTCTGCCTCCCGAGTGCTGGGACTAAAGATGTGTGCCACCATGCCTGACTTAAAGATAGTTCTTAGTTGCCATGTAGGTGCTGGGAATCGAACCCCGGTCCTCTACAAGAGCAGTTGGTGTTCTTAACCACAGAGCCATCTCCCCAGGCCCATATTTCCACTTTTTAACCATTGTGAATATCTCTGCTACAAACATTTAAGTATGTTTTCTAACTATACCACCTGACAGCATGTGAGAGTTCCAATTCTATGTATTAGTGGTCATTGTTTCTTTTCTCTTCTTTATTTTATTTTATTTTATTTTATTTTAGTTTAGTTTAGTTTAGTTTAGTTTTTGTCTTTTTGAGACGGGATTTCCCCGTAGCCCCAGCTGCCTGGAATTCACTATGTAGACCAGGCTGGCCTTGAACTCGTAGAGATCCACCTGCCCCTGCCTCCCAAGTGCTGGGACTAAAGGCGTGTGCCACCACCCTGGGAAAAAATTTTTTGTCTATTTTTAATTTAAATTATTTGTCTTTTTATTTGAGTTATAAGAGTTACTTAAATATTCTGGGTACTGGGGCATTGTTAGATGTCAGTCTTGCAAATATTTCTCTGATTTCCCAACTTCATTCCCAATATCTTGGTAGTATGCTTGGAAGCATAAACATTTTTAATTTTGAAAAAGACCTTTTTTTTTCCATGTAGCTGCTTATTTTTAATGGCATACAGAAGAAATTATTTCATAATTCAAGATCACAAATACTCTAAGAATTTTGTTGTTGTTTTGTTTTGTTTTGTTTTGTTTTGGTCTTTTTGAGACAGGGTTTCCCTTTAGCCCCAGCTGGCCTGGAACTCATTATGTAGACCAAGCTTGAACTCAGCAGAGATCCTTCTGCCTCTGCCTTCCAAGCTCTGGGATTAAAGGCATGTGCCACTATGCCAAGTCTCTAAGAGTTTTTATAGCTTTGGCTCTTATTTAAGCCTCTGGTTCATATTGAGAATTTTTGTATATAGTGTGAGATAGGGATCTATCTTCCTTCTTTCAAATGCAGTTATCTACCTGTCCCCCATCAGTGTGGAAGAACAACTCCTTTTATATCAGAGGATCTTGACAGGATTGATTTACTTTTTTGAGATGAATTCTTGCTGTGTTGCCTAGAGTGGCCGTGAAGTCCTGGTCTGAAGCAATCATCTTGTTTCAGCCTTGTGAGTAGTTGGGATTGCAGGTATGCACCAGCACTCCTGGCTTCATCAAACCGTCTTGAACTCTTGTAAACAAATTAATTGAGGGATGTTGAAATGGCTCAGTGGGTAAAAGCACTTGCCAACAAGCCTGAGTTCAATCCCCAGAAGACTTCCACGTGCATGGTGTGGTCCATGGTGTGCACGCACTACCTGTTTGTTTGTTTTCTCTCTCTCTTGCTCCCTCTCCTAAAAATGTTTACATGTGCAATATTAATAATAATAATACATTAAAAAATCAATTGACCAGAACTGATGTAGTGCATCAGTATATGGAGTGCAGTGGTACAGGACTTGCCTAGCGTTGAAAGCCCTGGGCAGCTTCCAACTCTGCAGAAAACCAAACAAATAAATCCCAATTGACCATGGATGAATTGTTGATGTTCTCTTTTTGAGACAAGTTCTCACTACATTGCCCAGGCTAGTGTCCAACTGCTGGACTCAAACAAACCTCCTAAGCTCTTCCTCTTAGGTAGCTAAGACAAGTGTGCCAAGTTTAAGCACATTTTATAACAGGAATAATAAATTAGCCTATGACCAGGATGACATAATGCAAGGCTTCCACTATCAACATTTGAGGCTGGGCCATTCATTTTCATTCATGCACTGTAAGGTGTTCAGTAGCATCCCTGGCTTTTATCTATTAGATACAGGTAGCACCCCACTCTCATGTTGCTTATAACCATTAAAAAAAAAAAGGCTCCAGATATTGCCAAATACTCCCCTCCGTCCAGGGGAGCACAGCTGCTCCCAGCTGGAAAAAAAAATATGATCCAGTGATTTTCTGTAATCCCCTGAGGACTTTATTCTATACCTTGGCCTTTGTTAAGGGTATCTCTGTATCTGCTTAACAGTAGGTGAGCAGGTGTCTGTGTAATAAAGTCAGGAAATGAATACTAGATGGGCTCACGGAAAGACTTCTTCCCTCTGGTAAGGGTTCATCTCCCTGGACGAGTTCAGACAGACTTGGAAGTTGTTCAGCTCTCATATGAACATCGACATCACTGATGACTCTATCTGTGACCTAGCCCGAAGCATCGACTTCAACAAGGATGGCCACATCGACATCAATGAGTTCCTGGAGGCCTTCCGCCTTGTGGAACGGTCATACTCTGAGGGCATTGCCTCTGCTTGCCCACTGTCCACAGACACTGGTGAGAGTGGCTACAGCAGTCCAGGCGCATGCTGAGAACAGCCTGGTCTGCATCGCCCTCAGTGCCTCGTTGGTGATGGCAAGCTTATTACTCCACATAGATGTGGGGAACTTAATGTTGAGAATTGCTACCAATATGCATCAGAGTCAAGAAGCTCTGTATATTTGTTTATGGATAGGAGGGTATGGAGAGTGTGTGTGTGTGTGTGTGCACGCACAAATATATAGTGTGTGTGCCTGGCCCCAACCCTATTTCAAAATTGTCACAAAAGTAGAAAAAAAGTGATGGTATTTTTTAAATTCTGAAATCTATCTAAGAACATAGATGATTTTAATCCACACATTGTTTTTATTTTGTATCTTTTATTTACTGTTTTGAAAATGTCATGTTGGTTAAAAAAAAAAAAAGCTTTAGAAATTGTATATATAATCCTATAACTCCAAAATAGATTTTTCCATTATGTACTTTTAATGTATCTATGATTTTATGTTTGTCATTTTAAAATAAATATGCATCTAACTGTACATTCTTATTTATGTCTCTATATATTATTTATGTCTTTATAGTTATTTTAATGGCTATATAATTTTCTTTTAAATTAATGTACTAGAATCTTTTCAGTTTCCCAATGGTTAAAATATGTATAGCTTATTTTATCATTATTGTAGATAACACTGTGACTAATAATTATGTATATAATTTATTTTAGAAATACATTTTTTATGACACCAGGCCCAATGACTCACAACTTTGATCTCAGCATTTGGGAGACAGTATCATCAGCTGGCCTGGAACTTACTATGTAGTTCAAGCACAGATATCTACCTGCTTCTGCCTCCCGAGTGCTGGGATTAAAGTCATTCACCACCATGCCCAGCCACATATATATTTTTAATGATGCATTTTCTTAGGATAACAAACAAACAAACAAAAACATAAGAATGAGATTTCTTTCTTTTCTCTTTGTCTCTTTGAGACAAGGTTTCCCTATAGTCCCAGCTGGCCTAAAACTCACTCTGTAGACCAAACTGACCTTGAATTCACAGAGATCTGCCTGCCTTTGCCTCCAGAGTGCTAGGATTAAAGGCCTGTACCACTGCACTCGGCTTAAAGACATTTCTTTTTTTGTTTGTTTGTTTGTTTATTTGTTTGAGTCAGGGTCTCCCTGTAGCTCCGGCTGTCCTGGAACTTACTTTGTAGATCAGGCTGGCCTTGAACTCACAGAGATCTGCCTGCCTCTGCCTCCCAAGTGCTGGGATTAAAGGTGAAAGACAATGTGGGTGCTGAAAATCAAATCCTGGTCCTCTGCAAGAGCAGTTGACACTCTTACCCACTGAGCCATCTCTCCAGCCCTGAGATTCTTTTTTATATATATTTTATTTATTTATTTATTTTTATTTTATTATTTTTTTTTTTTTTTTAGTCTTTTCGAGACAGGGTCTCCCTGTAGCCCCCAGCTGTCCTGGACTCACTCTGTAGACCAGGCTGGCCTTGAACTCACAAAGATCTGCCTGCCTCTGCCTCCAGAGTGCTAGGATTAAAGGGGTGTGCCACCACACCCGGCTATTTTATTTATTATTTTTATTTTATGTGTATGAGTGTATTGCCTGCAGTGTGTAAGTGCACCTGTGTCATGCAACACCCACGAGTTGGAGGAAGGCATTGGATTCCCCTAGAACTGGAGCTACGGACAGTTGTTAGCCACTATGTGGGTGCTGGGAATTGAACCTGGGTTCTCTGCAAAAGCAGACAGTGCTCTTAACTGGTGAGCCATCTCTCCAGCCCCCAGGAATGGGATTTCTTTGGCAAAGGATATTATATTAGTTTGTGTTCCTCAGGGAAACAGAACCAATAGGATATAGAAATAGATAAAATTGACTCTAAGGAACTGTCAAGGGGTTGTGGAGATGGCTCATTTAGTAAAGAGCCTGCCATGCATGCATGAGGACCTGAGTTTGGATCCCCGCTCCTGTAAAAGCCCAGACATAATGGAGACATATAGACAATCCCCCAGGCCTGCTGGGGAATTTCAGGTCCGACTGTGAATGAAAAAGGGGTGAGAGGCACAGAGTCAAGACACAGACCCTGGGAATCGGGTGAACACAGAGGGCTAGCTGTCTCGGATTCGGTTATTGGGGGCAGGGTTAGGGTTTATGTACTGTTTGAATTCCCGCTCTCCTCTTAGTGCAGTGTTGTGTCGCCTTGTGATTGGCCCAGGTCTGCCACTCAGCTGCTTGTATGGTCTCGCCTGCCCAGGGCAGGTTAGGTTGATGAGGGACAAGGCATGTGTAATTCTCGGCATACTGGCTACTACAGAGACAGGCAGATCTGTGCTCAATGGCCAGACAGTCTAGACAATCAGTGAGCTCTGAGCTTAGTAAGAGAGCCTCAAAAAGGTGGAGAGTAACAGAGGAAGACACCCAATATCAACTCCCACACATATGCACATACATGGACGTGCACTCACACACACACACACACACACACACACACAAATTGGCAAGCTGCAGTCAAATCCACTCACCAGGGGAAGGACAGTCTGCTTTACTCAGTCTACTGAATTAAGTGTACATCTCATCCATTCACAAACGTATTCAGAAAAAAATATATTTGAGCTAAGGTCTCATGTGGCCCAGGCTGGCCTTGAACTCACTACATAGCTGAGGATGGCCTTGGACTCTCTACGTAGCTGGGGATGGCCTTGGACTCTCTACGTAGCTGGGTATGGCCTTGGACTCGCTACGTAGCTGGGGATGGCCTTGGACTCGCTACGTAGCTGGGGATGGCCTTGGACTCGCTATGTAGCTGGGGATGGCATTGGACTCGCTATGTAGCTGGGGATGGCCTTGGGTCTTAGCCTTCCTCCTCCACCTCTCCAAGGCTAGGATTAACAAGCATAGTCAGCATGTCCAGCACCAGAAATACTCGAATTTCACAAAATATGGAGACCCCCATGATCCAGTCAAGTTGACATTTAAAATCAACCATCAAAGATGTGAATATTTTTTTTTTATGTGTATGAATGTACTGTCTGCATGTAGGTTGGTGGACCCATGTTGTGCAATGCTGTGGAGGTCAGAGGAGGGTGTCGGATTCCCCTGGAACTGGAGTTAAAGACAGCTCTTAGCTGCCATGTGGGTGCTGGGAATCGAACCCAGGTCCTCTGCAAGAGCAGTCGGTGCTCTTAACCGCTGAGCCATCTCTCCAGCCCCAAAGATGTGAATATTTTATGATTTGATACACACTGCCAGATTGCTTTTTGAGACTAAGCATATGAATTTCACCAAAACTCAACTTTGTGTGTGATCACTTCTAATTTTTGCTACAGGTAAATGATTGTGCTCCAAGGTATTTTCCTGTAAATTTAATTGGTTACTGTCTCAAACTGGCTCCTCTATCTTCTTTTACTTGTAAACAAACAGGTTCAAGGAACAGTGACTGAACAAAACAGGCAGATCTAGACTCCATGATTCCTGCCTCCATTCAAGGTTATTTCCGATTTTAGCTGAGGGATAGAGGGAATGAATTTTCCTCCCCACTCTACTGAATACCTCGAACCCATTAAAAAGAATGGTCTGGGGGCTGGAGAGATGGCACAGCACTTAAGAGCACTGGCTGCTCCTGCAGAGGACCCAGGGTTCGATTCCCAGCACCCACATGGCAGCTAACAACCATCCATAACTCCAGTTCCAGGGGACCTGCCCTCTTCTGACCTCCACAGGCATTGTACAACACAGGTGCACTTACATACATGCAGGCAAACCACTCGTATACACAAAATAAAAATAATAAATAATAAATATTTTTATGTGTATGAATGTACTGTCTGCATGTAGGTTGGTGCACCCGTGTTGTGCAATGCCTCGGAGGTCAGAAGAGGGCATTGGATTCCCCTGGAACTGGACTTAAAGATGGTTCTTAGCCACCATATGGATGCTGGGAATCGAACCTGGGTCCTCTGCAAGAGCAGTCGGTGTTCTTAACCACTGAGCCATCTCTCCAGCCCCAATAAAATATTTTTTAAAAAGGATGGTCCACTATTAGCTATAGCTATGCTTGGCATTGGGGTTGAGGTGGGACTTTCACTTTCTGTTTAGATGTCAGACCAGCAAAGGTCCAAGTGAAAATTTGGAAACCACTGTAATTACCAGATATTAGTATCCATTATTTTCAAGGTTTTTTTTTTTTCTTATGACTGTGAATTATTTTTGTAACTAAAACAAAATCCAAAACAATAAAATACATATTTTAAAATCAAGCGGGCTGGAGAGATGGCCTAGCAGTTAAGAGCGCCAACTGCTCTTGCAGAGGAGCCGGGTTCGATCCCCAGCACCCACATGGCAGCTGAGAATTGTCTTTAATTCCAGTTCCAGGGGAATCCAGCAACCTCTCCTGACCTCTGCTGCTTTGCATGGCATGGTGCACACACCTACATGCAGACAGTACATTCATACACATAAAAAATAAAAATAAGGCCGGGCGTGGTGGCACACACCTTTAATCCTAGCACTCAGGAGGCAGAGGCAGGCGGATCTTTGTGAGTTCAAGGCCAGCCTGGTCTACAGAGTGAGTTCCAGGACAGCTGGGGCTACAGGGAGACCCTGTCTCGAAAAGACCAAAAAAAATAAAAATAAAATAAAAAATATATTTTGAAGCCAGGTGTGGTGCCACATGCCTGTAATCCCAGCACTTGGGAGGCAGAGGCAGGCAGATCTCTGAGTTCAAGGCCAGCCTGGTCTACATAGTGAGTTCCAGGACAGTTGGGGCTACAGAGAGACTCTGTCTCAAAAAGACCAAAAAAAAAAAAAAATTAAAAAAAAAATATATAATGTTTGCAGGACATAGCAACCAATGATAATATATAGAACTTCGTTAGCTCTACCAGAAACAGCTGTTTCCTTTTCAGATAATCAAAATGTATAATGATAGAGTATTTGGTGATATTAAGGAAGTCATTTTTAGACATAGTGATAATATTCAGATCATTTTAAATCACTATAGCTACATACTGAGATATATGCAGGATTTGTTTCAAAATAGAGGCTGGGGAGTGTGGAAGCAGGCTGGCCCTGAGTGGATATCCACCTAAGCAGGCTGGCCCTGAGTGGACATCCACCTAAGCAGGCTGGCCCTGAGTGGACATCCACCTAAGCTGGGTGGCAACTACATGAGGGTTCATTGCACTATTTGCTTACTTTTTTATTTGAATTTTTCATAATAAGCACTCTAAAAACTTAGACTTCAGTGCCAGGTATGGTGGCGCATACCTTTAATTCCAGCACTCGGAGGCAGAGGGGGGATTCTCTTTTGAGCTCGAGCAGCCTGGTCTGCATGGGAGTAATCTCTAGGCAGCTGGGGGCCGCAGGAAGTCCTCTGTTCTCAAAAGGAGGGACAAACAAACAAACAAAACTTAATGTTCAGGCCAGCATTTAGGTGAGTGCTGTGGCACTTTACATATCTGTAATCATAGCACTTGGGAGGAGGAAGCAGGAAGATCACAAGTTTGAGGCCAGCCTGGACTAGCTAATGCCAAGACAACCTAGACTATGTAGCTAGACTCTGTCTTGCAAATAAATTAAAATAGCTGGGAATGGTGGTGCACCACCTTTAATCCCAGCACTCAGAGGGCAGTAGGCCGGTGGGTCTCTGTGATTTCAAGTGCCAGCACTGGTCCTATATTAGTGAGCTACTACGAGCGCAGCTGGGGCCTAAAGGGACTATATATATTATATAATATATATAATATATAGGTATATTTATATATATATATGTAAATATATGTATATGTTAATGCTGGTTTAAAAATAGGTAACTTTGGGCTGGAGAGATGGCCTAGCGGTTAAGAGCGCTGACTGCTCTTGCTGAGGACCTGGGTTCGATCCCCAGCACCCACATGGCGGCTAAGAACCGTCTTTGACTCCAGTTCCAGGGGAATCCGAGACCCTCTTCTGACCTCCACAGCGTTGCATGACACGGGTGCACAAACCTACATGCAGACAGTACACTCATACACTTAAAAAAGAAATAAAAAAAATAAATGGGCATATCATTAAAAAAAAAAAAAAGAGTCCGACTGCTCTTGCAGAGAGCCCAGGTTCGAATCCCAGGACCCACATGGCAGTTAAGAACCATCTTTAAGCCGGGCGTGTGGTGCACACCTTTAATCATAGCACTCAGGAGGCAGGGGTAGGTGGATTTCTGTGCGTTCAAGGCCAGCCTGGTCTACAGAGTGAGTTCCAGGCCAGCTGGGGCTGTCTCAAAAAAATTTATATATATATATAATTAAAATAAAAAAGCAGAAAAATTAAAAAATTAAAAAATAATAAATAAATAAGGGCTGGAAAGATGGCTCTGTGATTAAGAGCACTGGGTTTGGTTCTCAGAATCCACATGGTGGCTAAGAACCGTCTCCAGATAATTCTAATGTAGTAAACCACTCTTCTGAGGGACTAGCACCCTGAGGTGCCTGCCTCTTCTCCTTCCATCTCAAAGGTATCAGCCTCAGGGAATTCTTGTTACAGGTGCCTTAGGCATTCTTCTGGGACAGGCTGTAAGTCTTTTCAAGACAGGGTCTCCCTGTAGCCCCAGCTGTCCTGGAACTCTCTATGTAGACCAGACTGGCCTTGAATTCCCAGAGATCCACCTGCCTCTGACACCCAAGTGCTGGGATTAAAGGCATACGCCACCAGGCCCGGCTACTAAATCCTTTTAGAATGGGTAAATTGATAGGCCATCTTACTGGTCACCGGCTCAAGGACCTTGTACTTGTTCTGCACACTCAGGAAATAGACACATTACTGCAGGACTGCTGCAGATTACTCTGAGGAAAGAGGTACTAATGACAGCCTTAAGTCTAAACTTGCATAAACTTCCTGTTCAAGGAACAGCTATTGGAAAATCTAGTAACAAAAGTCTGATGTGTGGTGCTTTGGGAAAGACAATCCCTGGAATTTATACAGGTAACATTTTGTGAACTACTGTTTTGTTTTGTTGTGGCAGGAGTTGACTGTGTGGCTCACACGCAGTAGAATTAGCCTCTTCCCAACTATCTTCACTTGCTGAAAGGTGGCAGTGACAACCAAACAAAAAAAGCCTGCAACTTTTGCAGGGCTTGGTGGCGCACGCCTTTAATCCTAGCACTCGGCAGGCAGATCTTTGTGAGTTCAAGGCCAGCCTGGTCTACAGAGTGAGTTCCAGGCCAGCTGGGGCTACAGGAAGACCAAAAAAAAAAAAAAAAAAAAAAAAAAAAAAAAAAGACCAGTACAGAGAAACATGGTAGATATAGGAACCAAGTGGGGCTTGGAGAGATGGCTCAGTGCTTAAGAGCACTGGCTGCTCTTGCAGAGGACCCTGGCTCATTTCCCAGCACCCATACAGCAAGAAAGAAATAGTAACCAGGAACACACTCCCAAATATGTGAGGAAAGCAATATCCAATAGGCAAAGCACAAGCTCCTGACCGAGCCCAGGAAGGACCCATCATTACCTGGAATCACAGAGATAATAGGCAGAAAACCACTAAGTTGGTGTGGGAAGCATTCGCAGGGAGACAGGACTAAAACAAAAGCCATTAAAATAGTAGAGCTCAAGGGAGCCCTCTATTTGCCTAAATAGCCCTGCTTTGCTATAAAGAGCTCCACCCAACAGGAAGGCACTGTCTGCAGTTGAGTGAGATTTGGATTTGATCTAGGCATAGTACAGTGTCGTGGACTGTTACCAGAAGCCAGATGTATAGAATGCCTTATGTACATTGCAAAGCAAGATTTGCCTCTGCTGGTGGAGGTTCATTGCTGACAGGGCCTGTTACTACTCAGATGTGACTTTTTAGCCAGCAGCTTCACCTAGGAACTTGCTGGAAGTCCTACTAAATGTTTCAAAATGGCCTTTTTTTTTTTTTTGGTCTTTTTTTTGAGACAGGGTCTCCCCTTAGTCCCAGCTTGCCTGGGGCTTGCTCTGTAGACCAGGCTGGCCTTGAACTAACAGGTCTGCCTGCCTCTGCCTCCTGATTGCTGAGATTAAAGGCATATACCACCATGCCCGGCTTCAAAATGCTTTTTATGGCCATTAACTACCTATAAGAGGGCTGGAGAGATGGCCTAGACGTTAAGAGCGCTGACTGATCTTGCAGAGGAACTGGGTTCGATCCCCAGCACCCACATGGCGGCTGACAAACATCTTTAACTCCAGTTCCAGGGGAATCTGATGCCCTCTTCTGACCTACGCAGCATTGCACGACATGGGTGCACAGACCTACAGGCAGACAGTGCATTCATACACATAAAAAAATAAATAAAATAAAAAAAAATACATGTAAGAAAAAATTTACCATTCTCAAGTGTACAGTTCAGTGGCATCAAATGAATTCTAATTCTGTCTCCAGAGAGTTTCATTTTCCAGACTGAAACCCGGACCCTTGGATGGACTTGAAACAAGACCTCCAGGTGGTTCACATTCATGTTAAAAGCAGATGCTCCAGGAGAGGGGACTTCTGGGCTTGGCTTACTGTGTTGCATAGCTTTCTGTTAAGGTATGCCTTATCTTGCCTAATCTTACCAGTACTCCAGGAAGTGGCTACTAGGAAAAATTCTAGGATGCAGTCAGGGAAATGGTTAGACATTTTTCTCAAGGTTGCACAGACGGGACAGGGTGTGTTGAGGCATCATCTGGGGCCACTATTTCCAGAGTGCATCGTTTACCACTGCACTTTCCCTGTACCCAGAAACATCCCACCCAGGTGTCTAGCATTTGAGTCTGACTTGAGGAAAGTGATGCTTGGATAAACTAAGATCCCACTGCAGGGCTGGAGAGATGGCTCAGTGGTTAAGAGCACCAATTGCTCTTGCAGAGGACCCGGGTTCAAGTCCCAGCACCCACATGGCGGCTAGGGACTGTCTTAATTCCTGTTCCAGGGGAATCCGGTGTCGTCTTCTGACCTCCGCAGCATTGCGCCAACTCATACACTCATACACATAAAAATAAATAAATAAATAAATAAATAAATAAATAAATAAATAAATAAATAAAAAAGATCCCACTGCAAAGAGGTCTTTCTGTGTATGGCCTTATTTAGCTCTATCTGGTTGCAGACTTGGAAAATCTGGAGTCCACTTTCACCATTTCTTTCTCTCTCTAGAAACTCTATTCTCCTAAACAAAACTTACTGATATTTTGACTGAACAACTTTCTCTTTCCAGACTACTCTAATCAGACAAGGGGAGACCAAACAGGAAGCTGCAGCCAAGGAGCCTTGGGCCTGATGCCCTGGTGTGGCCAGGCTCCTGGCTCTCTAGCCACAAATCCCTGGTTCCAGGACTCAGCACGACTCAGGGGTGTGAACTTCGGGAGGCCTGGCCTGGAATGTAATTCAGGAGCCCAGCTGGTCTCCCTTGCTTACATCTGAAACTGGGAAGTTTACAAAACCCAAAGTCTTGTGTAGTTATAAAAGTTAAGTTCCCCAGAAGGAAAGAAGCACATTGGAAAATTCCTCTGGAGATACCAGAAACTGCCTGACAATTGAGTCAGCAATTCACAGATCAACTGCGACCAAAAGGAAACAAAGGTGCACAGCTGGCCAAGGCCTGTCCTTCCTGGACTTCAACATCGACAGGCACATCTGGATACTCAAAGTTGCTTAAGATTGGGATAAACTGGGACTGGAGAAATGGCTCAGTGGTTAAGAGCACTGGCTGCCCTTATAGAGGACCTGGGTTCCATTCCCAGCAGCACACATGGCTGCTAACAACCATCTGTAACTCTGTTCCAGGGGATCCAATGCCCTCTTCTGACTTCTGTGGCATTGCACAACAGAGTGCACTTACACACATTCAGACAATACACTCATATGCATAAAATAAATTTAAAAAAAAAATTTAAATTTATTTTTGTGTGTATGTAAATATAAATATGTACATAAAATAAATTTAAAAAAAAATTTTTAAATTTATTTTTGTGTGTATGCAGAATGTACTGTCTGCATGGAGGTTTGTGCACCCATGTCATGCAATGCCACGGAGGTCAGAAGAGGGCGTCAGATTCCCCTGGAACTGGAATTAAAGACGGTTGTCAACCCCCATGTGGGTGCTGGGGATCGAACCTGGGTCATCTGCAAGAGCAGTTGGTGCTCTCAACTGCTAGGCCATCTCTCCAGCCCAAAATAAAAAAATTTTTTTTTTTGCAAATCATAACCGCTTTAAGATATCATCTTACTCCAATAAGACTGGCTAGGTTCGAGAAAACAAATGATACCAAGTGCTGGAGAGGTTGTGTGGAAAGGGGAACACTCATCCACTGCTGGTGGTAATGTAAACTCGTACAACCACTATGGAAAGCAGTGTGGAGAACACTTGGAAGACTTGGAATGAACTTGCCACCTTACCCAGCCATACCACTCATGGGCATGTACCCTCAAGACTCACCCCACCGCACGGCCATGTTTATTTCAGCTCTCTTCACAATAGCAAGGAGCTGGAACCAACCCAAATGTCCCTCAACTGATGAGTGGATAGAGAAAATGTGGTACATCTATACAATGGAGTTCTATGCAGCAGTAAAGAAAGATGACATCATGAGCTTTGCAGGAAAATGGCTGGAGCTGGCGGACATCATGCTGAATGAAGAAACACAGTCCCAGATAATCAAACGATGAATGATATCCCTCACTGTGGATGCTAGTGCCAATTGCCTAGTTGTAAGTATTTCTTGTGCATGGCCCCTTGAACTTTTGTCCAAAGCAGTTGGGAGTGATGCATATTGGAAACAACAACAACAACAACAACAACAGAAAGGACTGCATTGAAGAACTGACTGAAATAGTGAAATTCTGCTCAAAACAGTCAATTTCCTCATGGATAATATTGAGAAAGACTGAGAAAGAGCTGAAAAACATGTTTGGCAGAATGCATGAGCTCTAGTGGGGTGGGGGAATGGGGGGGACATGGGTCCAGACTTGATAAAAAAATAAAAATAAATTTATGTGAAAAAAAAGAAAAAAAATATTTTTAAAAGAATGGAGCTGGGGTCTGGAGAGACAGCCTAGCAGTTAAGAGCACCGACTGCTCTTGCAGAGGACCCAGGTTCAATCCCCAGCACCCACATGGCGGCTAAGAACCACCTGTAACTCCAATTCCAGGAGAACTCCAGTTCCAGGGGAATCCGAGACACTGTTCTGACATCCGTGGCATTGCACAACACAGGTGCACAGACCTACATGCAGACAGTACACTCATATACATACAAAAATAAATAAAATTAAAGAAAAAAAAAAAAGAATGGAGCCAGGCGTGGTGGCCCATGCCTTTAATCCTAGCACTTGGGAGGCAGAGGCAGGTGGATCTCTGTGAGTTCAAGGCCAGCCTGGTCTACAGAGTGAGTTCCAGGCCAGCTGGGGCTACAGGGAGACCCCGTCTTGAAAAGACCAAAAAATAAAAAAATAATAATAAAAAATAAAAGAATGGAATAAACTAAGCACAGCCAGCTGTGGTGGTGACCCATGCCTGAATCCCAGCACTTGGAAAGTAGAGGCAGGAGAAGCAGGGGTTCAATGCCAGGCTCAGCTCAAGCTACATGAGACCATACCTACAGATGAAGGAGGAAGAGGAAGAAGAGGGGGAGGGCACAAATCAAGCCTAATAGGTGGAATCCAGCATGTGTGATATCACTTAAAAATTCCTGTGCCCAGAGATTCTAAGCTACTTGGCCTAGAATTTCACATAGGCCCTGGTATTTATTATTATTATTATTATTATTATTATTATTATTATTATTTTGGTCTGTTTTCAAGACAGGGTCTCCCTGTAGCCCCAGCTGGCCTGGAACTCACTCTCTAGACCAGGCTGGCCTTGAACTCACAGAGATCCGCTTGCCTCTGCCTCCCAAGTGCTAGGATTAAGGGTGTGTGCCACCATGCCCAGTTAAGCCCTGGTATTTTTTAACGTGTGTCCATATTTGAGAGCTAAAGTAGGGCAGCTGGCATCAGATCCCCTGGAGCTGGAGTTACAGGCAGTTCTGTTGAGAATGAACTCGGGTTCTTCCGAGAGCAGCACTGCTCCTAACCACTGAGCCATCTCTCCAGCGCCATCTTCTTAATTTTGAGACCAGATCTTAGTGTTGCCAAGGCTGGCATTGAACTCATGAGCTCAGCTGACCCTCTTGCTTCAACTTATTCCTCCCCAGGCCTGGGCCTGTGAGTGCATGTTACCACCCCAATCCTTGTTCTGTTCATCTTTGTACTGTAGTGCCTAACATAGGCCAGCCCTGAGGTTCTCCGTCATTACAGAAACAGACGACAGGGGACAAATGAGCCACATTTCATGGGTTTCTAAATACTTTTGATTGTCTGTTAAAAAGGTAAACTGAGGGGGCTGGAGAGATGGCCTAGCGGTTAAGAGCGCCGATCGCTCTTACAGAGAACCCGGGTTCGATCCCCAGCACCCACATGGCGGCCGAGAACCGTCTGAAACTCCAATTCCAGGAGAACTCCAGTTCCAGGGGAATCTGACACCCTCTGCTGACCTCCGCAGCATTGCACGACACGGGTGCACAAACTTGCATGCAGACAGTACATTCATACACATACAGAAATTTAAAAAAAAAGAATAAAAAAAGGGAAACTGAGGCATAATAAAAAGTTTTTTATAATAAAAAGTTTTAAGAACTTTTTTCATTAAAAAGATTCATGAATTGAGCAGCTCCAAACTAGGAGGGGTGGAGGAGGCTCTGTTCCACAATATTATGGAAAATGTATAGTTACAGGGCCGGTGAGGCAGTTCAGCGGGTTACAGCACTTGCCACAAAGTCCAATGACCTGAGCCCAATCCCTGGGATCCACAGGGTGGAGTGAGAAAACTCATTCTTGCAAATTCTCCTCTGACACTGCTAAATACTGTGTCACATATGCAACTCTCAAGAAGGAAAGAAAGAAAGAGAGAGAGAGAGAGAAAGGAAGGAAGGAAGGAAGGAAGGAAGGAAGGAAGGAAGGAAGGAAGGAAGGAAGGAAGGAAGGAAGGAAGGATTTGGTTGGAAAGTGCCTTCTTTGGTCTATTTATAGAACATATCTAGTTAACATACCTATGTCTGTTGGCTACTTCTGATTTGGCTGAACTAAAGTTCTGTTTGTCTTTAATATAGCCAGATACAAAAAAAATAATGCAAGTTGTTTTGTTTATACCTGTAAAGCAAAAGGTTAGGTGGCTTATGGAATCTAACCAGCTTTGTTCTGAGATTCTTCCTTGGACCTTGTTTTCTTTTTAATTTATTTCAGCAAGTCTCATGACTTCCTTGGAAAATGTTGTTAGGATAGCATCCTTACAAATGAGGAAGCTTGCTGGGCTGCTGGCCCACGCCTGTAATCCCAGCACTCCGGAGCCAGAGGCAGGCAGATCTCTGGAAGTTCAAGGCCAGCCTGATCTACAGAGATAGTTCCGGGCCAGCTGGGGCTACAGGGAGACCTTGTCTCAAAACACCAAAACAACAACAACAAAAACAAAAAAAAAGTCTTAGTTTATAGGCCAGGCTAGACTGGCACTTGCTGTTTAACCCAGATTGGCCTCAGGGTTGTAACCCTCCTGCCTCAGCTTCCCAAGTGCTATAACTACAGGTTTGCACCTCCATGCTAGGTTGACATGGAGTTTTAGAAGTTATTCTGCATAATTTCCCCTTTCTTCCTTCATGCTTTTAGCAGTGTATGTAAAGAAAATTGAGACAACTGCAGGTATAAAGGGACATGTGAAGTATGTGAGCCTTTGTAGCAGCTAACATGTCTACACAGTTTTTTTCATTACTCTCTTGAAGTTGTCTCTATTCTTTTTTTTTAATTTTATTTATTTTTGTATGTGTGTGAGTGTACTGTCTGCATGTAGGTCTGTGCACCCATGTCGTGCAATGCCGGGAGGTCAGAAGAGGGTCTCAGATTCCCCTGGAACTGGAGTTCTCCTGGAATTGGAGTTACAGATGGTTCTTAGCGGCCATGTGGGTGCTGGGGATTGAACCTGGGTCCTCTGCAAGAGCAGTCGGTGCTCTTAATCGCTAGGCCATCTCTCCAGCCCCAGTTGTCTCTATTCTTATTTCAAATATTGCTTAACATTTTTTAATTGGCTATTGGCAGTTTGATCCCAGGATATATTATCGTACAGCATATTGCAGATCAAAGAGGGTTGGCTATCAACTGTTTTCTGTCTTGACTTTTGCTATACAATTATATTTGTAATAAACAGAATAAATTGTAATAAATGTCCCACGTGGTATGGAAGGCAATGAAGGAAAAACTGAATTGGTGGGGATATGTGGGAATTCTGTATATTTCCCTCAATTTTATTGAAAGAAAGAAGGAAGGAGAGGAAGGGAAGGAAGGACAGAAGGAAGGGAAGGAGGGAGAAAGAGAAAAGGAAAGAAAGAAAGAAAGAAAGAAAGAAAGAAAGAAAGAAAGAAAAAAAAGCAATTTAAGAGGGGGATTAGAAATGGCTCAGAGGTTTAGAGCATTGGCTGCTCTTACAGAGGACCTGGGTTTGATTCCCAGCACCCACATGGCAGCTAACAACCATTAATAACTCCAGTTCCAGGAGAATCCAACATTCTCTTCTGACCTCTATGGGCATTGTACAACACAGGTGTACTTGCATACATGGAGACAATACACTCATACACATACACTTAAAAGAAAAATAATACTTTTTTTTTCTTGAGACAGGGTCTCCCTATATCCCCAGCTGGCCTGGAACTCACTCTGTAGACCAGGCTGGCCTTGAACTCACAAAGATTTACCTGCCTCTACCTCCCAAGTACTAGGATTAAAGGCATGTGCCACCATGCCCTGCTCAGTGCGCTTTTTTTTTTTTTTTCAGTGCTCTTTTTTTTTTTTTTGTCTTTTCGAGACAGGGTCTCCCTGTAGCCCCAGCTGTCCTGGAACATACTTTGTAGACCAGGCTGGCCTTGAACTCACAAAGATCCGCCTGCCTCTGCCTCCCAAATGCTAGGATTAAAGGCGTGTACCACCATGCCTGGCTTTTCAGTGCTCTGTGAGTTCAAGGCCAGCCTGGTCTACATAACGAGTTCCAGGCCAGCTGGAACTAAAGAGAGATCCTGTCTCAAAAAGATGAAAAAAAAAAAAAAAAGCACTGGTTGTTCTTGCAGAGGACACAGGTTCTGTTCCCAGCATCCATGTGGTGGTTAACAACTGTCTGTTAACTCCATTTCCAAGGGATCTCACACACCCCTCTGCCCTCTGTGGGTATTGCATTTATGTGGTGCATTTACATGCATGTAGGCAAGACACTCATACACATAAAATAAAAATATTTTTTTATTTAACTCTTTTTTTTTTTTTTTTTTTTGGTCTTTTTCGAGACAAGGGTCTCCCTGTAGCCCCAGCTGTCCTGGAACTCACTCTGTAGACCAGGCTGGCCTTGAAACTCACAAAGATTACCTGCCTCTACCTCCCAAGTACTAGGATTAAAGGCATGTGCCACCATGCCCTGCTCATGCGCTTTTTTTTTTTTTTTCAGGCTCTTTTTTTTTTTTTTTGTCTTTTCGAGACAGGTCTCCCTGTAAGCCCCAGCTGTCCGAACATACTTGTAGACCAGGCTGGCCTTGAACTCACAAAGATCCGCCTGCCTCTGCCTCCCAAGATAGATTATAAGTGTTTTTTTACATTTTTTATTTCCAGGTGTGGTAGCTCTGTGAGTTCAAGGCAGCTGGTCTACATAACGAGTTCCAGGCCAGCTGAACTAAGAGGTCCTGCTAAAAAGAGGAGAAAAATGAAAAAAAAAAAAAAAAGCACTGGTTGTTCTTGCAGAGGACACAGGTTCTGGTTCCCAGCATCCATGTGGTGGGTTAACAACTGTCTGTAACTCCATTCTGGGGATCCAGATTCACCGCCCTCTGCCCTCTCTGTGGGTATTGCATTTATGTGGTGCATTACATGCATGTAGGCAGAGCACTCATACACATAAAATTAAAAATATTTTTTTATTTAACTTCTTTTTTTTTTTTTTTTTTGGTCTTTTTCCAGAACAGGGTTCCCTGTAAGCCCAAGAAATCCTAGCACTTGGGAGGCAGAGGCAGGCGGATCTTTGTGAGTTCAAGGCCAGCCTGGTCTACAGAGTGAGTTCCAGGACAGCTGGGGCTACAGGGAGACCCTGTCTCAAAAAGACAAAAAAAAAAATAAAAAAAAAAAATAATAATAAAAAAATAAAGGCATGTGCCACCACGCCCGGCTTTATTTAACTTCTTATGTGTATGAGTGCACTGCTTGCATGTAGGTAAGTACACCCATGTTGTGCAATGCTGTGGAGGTCAGAAGCGGGCATTCCCCTGGAACTGGAGTTAAAGATGGTTCTTAGTCGCCATGTGGGTGCTGGGAATTGAATCTGAGTCCTCTACAAGAGCAGTCAGTGCTTTTAACTGCTGAGCCATCTGTCCAGCCCCAAAATAAAAATAAATTTCAAAATGAAAACTAAAAAAGAAATAATACTCTTGAGCCAGGCATGCACACTGATAATCTTAGCACTCAGGAGGCAGAGATGGGGAGGATCTCCCTGCACAGGAAGACTGGTGACTCATGTTTGCAGCACATTTCAAGAGGTGCCCCCATCCATAGTCCCCTGGGAGTTAGTTCACCTTTGAGGGCAAGGAATAAAGTTATCCCTTAAGACCTTAGGCCAAATTGGTATGGGCATTAAGTATGGTCGTTAAGCATCCAGGAAGGCTAAGTTACATCAGCCTAATACTTTTAACTACTCTATAATATTTTAGAAAAGGCTTGGACAAAAGCTCAAGCAGTCCTGTATAAGAAATACTAAGAGCTGGGAGTGGTGGCACATGCCTTTAATCCTAGCACTTGGGAGGCAGAGGCAAGCAGATCTCTGTGAGTTCAAGGCCAGCCTGGTCTACAGAGTGAGTTCCAGGACAGCCAGAGCTACAGGGAGACCCTGTCTCAAAAAGACCAAAAAAGAAATACTAAGAAGCACTCCCATAAAATAAATACTATGGTTAGACATAATGTCTTGACAAACTAGCTTTCTTTTGATCTTATATTACTCTAAAATATGCATACATATCCTCCATCCATATACCAAAAATTCCTAACTCTGAAAATAAATGGTAGCTTAGTTATAGAACCTCTTAAGGGATTCACAAAATAAGAGCACAGCTGTTTTCAGATCACAAGGAATATAACATTAACATTGCTTAGTTTGCCTTAACAACTAAGTAATTGGCACTAGAATCCACAGATGAGGGATACTATTTGTCATTTGTTTTTCTGGGACTGTGTTACTTCACTTAACATGATATCTTATAGTTCCATCCATTTACCTGCAAAGTTCTATTTTATTTTATTTTTTGGTCTTTTCGAGACAGGGTCACCCTGTAGCCCCAGCTGGCCTGGAACTCACTCTGTAGACCAGGCTGGCCTTAAACTCACAGAGATCCACCTGCCTCTGCCTCCTGAGTGCTAGGATTAAAGGCATGGGCCACCACGTCCGGCTCAATTTATTTATTTATTTATTTAGTCTTTTCGGAAGACAGGGTCTCCCTGTAACCCTGGCTGTTCTGGAATTTTCTTTGTAGACCAGGCTGGCCTTGAACTCACAAAGATCCGCCTGCCTCTGCCTCCTAAGTGCTAGGATTAAAGGTGTGTGCCACCACACCCGGCTTTCAATTAATTTTTTTTTAATATTTAAAAAAAATTTTTATGTGTATGAATGTACTGTCTGCATGTAGGTTTGTGCACCTGTGTCATGCAATGCCGTGGAGGTCAGAAGATGGTGTCAGATTCCCCCAGAACTGGAGTTAAAGATGGTTCTCAGCCGCCATGTGGGTGCTGGGGATTGAACCTGGGTCCTCTACTAGAGCAGTCATTGCTCTTAACCGCTAGGCCATCTCTCCAGCCCTCAATTTATTATTTTATTTTTTTATTTTTCATTTTTTAATTTTAATTAAAAAATTTTTTTCTATGTGTATGAATGTACTGTCTGCATGCAGGCCTGTGCACCCGTGTCGTGCAATGCCACGGAGGTCAGAAGAGGGTGTCAGATTCCCCTGGAACTGGAGTTCTCCTGGAATTGGAGTTTCAGACGGTTCTCAGCTGCCATGTGGGTGTTGGGGCTTGAACCCGGGTCCTCTGCAAGAGCAGTCCACGCTCAACCTCTAGGCCATCTCTCCAGCCCCAATTAATTTTTTTTTCAAGAAATAAAACAGGGCTGGAGAAGTGGTTCAACAGTTAAGAGTACTTTTTTCACAACCGTGAGTACTAAAGTTTGGATCCCAGTACTCATGTGACAAGCTGCATTCTTAACAAACTCCAGCAACACCAACTCTAAGTAGACACAAGGGGGTTGCTTGCCTCAAATCTAGAAAAGGAAACAGGAGCCCCAGTTTCAGGGAGAGACTCTGCCTCAAAAAGAAAAGGCAGTGTGATAGAGGACATCCAATGCCCTACTCTGACGGCATGCACACATGTACGTGCATGCACCATTGACACACACACTCGTGGTCACACACACACATACATACCCTCACACGTAAGTCAAAAAATAAATCTTTGATGTCATTGATTACCACGTACATGCAAAAAAGGTGTTAACAAGATAATGAAACATAAAAACATGAACCTGCCTAAAAATTCTTCCTTCTCTCCACTATTGTGGCATCCACTGTGAGTTATTCCTCCAAGGAGAGAGCTAATAGCCAATTAGATTTGGGATATATATATAGACACTTGGCTGCCACTGTTGCACAGTATCTCCAGGCTGTTGAGGTGTAGCTGATATTGACGGAGGAGTCTTGCTTGTCTCAGGGAGACCAATATTTTGCTGTATTGATTTAGTGGCCTTTGGTAATGCTCTCTGGTACTTCAGAGGCCAGTTGTATGCTAGCAAGTGACATCTCATAACATTTTTTCATGCTCACACCAGGTCTTCGACAACAGGGACTTACTGCCTTTCTCCTTGCATATATCCCACTTATAGGCAAAAGGCCTTTATAATTTGGGGGGGGGGTTTGAATCCCCTAGCCAACATCTCCTAGGCAAAATAATTCATTGCTGATGTCAGAGCTTTCCTGTAGTAATATATTTTGCTTAATTACACAACTTATAAACACTTTACTATTGAATTTGGCTCTAGATAGAGAATTATCCTTTCACAGTTCCTATGCCTATCAGTCAATTAATAAAAAACATGTGAATAGTTATGCCTGTTTCTTATAGGAAATACGCACTGATAACCAATCTTGGCTTTCTGAATTTTACCAAGTTAGGGAGTGGTTTCAATTTACCAACTCATTGTTTTCTTATTTCTATAACAGGGGGAGAGGTAGGAAGGTTCTCAGTATCTGGAAGGTTAACTTCAAACGTCTCTCATTACGCGGCCATTATGAAACAGTAACCCCAATAGATATTCAGAGAAGAAGTGCTACAGTTCTGTGCTCGCAGGGCAGGTCCTGTAGGTTCCCTCGTTCTGTGAATGTGTGTCGCTCACGTGATGTGGCTCGACGCAATCTCTCGTGCTGCCTGTAATGGCACTTCTCCCTGCGAGTCCATCCTGCAGATAAGCCCATACAGTTGTTATGTTTTCAGCATTTGATTGGCTGATTTTTCTTACACTTGTGAGGAACATCAAAATTCTCGTTCCGCCTTCGTTCAGTTTCAAGTACTCAAAATGAAATCTGAAAAATTTTAGTTCTCAATCCAGTGCGCAATTCCTGGATCAGGACAACACAAGAGTGTTTTCTGCATAATTGATATCCCAGAAGGGATTACGACCCCACTCTCACACCTCCCACCCTATTTTTATTTTTTTTTTTTTAGTGTTTTTTATGTTTTGACCTTATAGATTCCTAAGTTGTTTTACACATACTCATAAACAGGAACCAAGGCGACCCACCTCAAGGCTTTCATTAAATTTACCCAAACTGTTTCTCATTTGACTATATGCTACTTATTCGGGAAGTAAAAATTTAAGCTAGTCTCCTATTTTAGTTGCTTCCTACAAGATTAAAAAGGAACACATAGTGTCCTATATGAATTGCTGATCGTTGCTAACTAATTTCACGAAACATAGAGGGCCTACTTTGTCGTTCTACCTCTAACCCATTACACAGTTATATAAAATACACAACCACAAGCATTAACATTTTTCTATTCCCAATTAGTTCAATTGTACTTAACGATTATCACCAAAGTGTGTGTGTGTGTGTATATAACAATTCTAACAATTCACTGTTAACAGCTTTTAAACTCATCCTCATCACTTTGCTGGAATCAAGCGGGCCAGCAGTCTGATACTGCCTTAAAGTCAACTACCCAAGATCAACCCTTTTGCTTCTTAACCAACTTATATGACGGATCTTGACTTTCATTTTATTTTCTGGGAAGTTCAAAATTACACCCAGTTATTAATATTTCTTGTCATGAGGGATGCATATTAAAACAGAGACACCAAGACAAAGACCTGCATCAAAGAAACACTGACTGAAAATCGGTGAAACACTGGAGGCGGTGGTGAAGGGTGGAAGGGTGCAACCGAGAGGGGACCATAATTTGATTAATTGGTGTGCTATTTACTTCTTCATTAATGTATACTTTTTATTATATAAATTTTACATGTATCTTAGCTTAAAGTTTTACTATAACAATAACTTTGGGGATTAACATATACGAATGTTACTATAATTTTTATTACTCGGTAGGTTAGTGGCAGTGGTATCATCGTCTGCTGTGTTACACTCCTCTTTCTACCTGAGTGCACAATTCTAATTAGAATTTTATCCAAGTCTTGTCTTAACCCAACCACTTAAAACAAACTAAACAACAAGATAAAACACCCACCCCAAAATGAAGAACACAAAAAAAATATATAGATAGAAATTCACAGCCGTTGATCCCTGGTCCCTATAGTCATTGTGTACTTTCTACAACTGCCTTTTTAGACGACTTCATGAGTTCAAAAAAAATAAAATAAAAATAAAAGAAAAGGGGATTACAGTTACATACTACCTTTCTTGTTCAAAAAACTTTCCCACATTTTATTCTTAAAGACGTTAAACCATGGGAATAAGATTTGTCTGCTCACCCAAAGGATCAAAACAACGTCACCAACTCAAAGGCTGAGAAAGAAAGGGTACAGCCTTCCTTCATGTAGGTTGTACCAAGAAATGACAGCAGACGAAAGTTCACCCATCATAACACTAAAAGGAAGAAAAAGGCCTCAGGACTTGCTCTAGCATCAGACATCTCTGAGGACCATATGTGTAACACCTGTTTACAGTGAGTCCTAAATGAACTTTACCTTCTAGGAGCAGCACAGATTTAATATCGGCAGAGAGCCTCAATTACCTACGTATTTTCATTAGTAACACAAACAAAAACGATGTGGGTTAATTGAAAGTCTTTCATCCATCTAACTTGTAAATTTAAGGAGCTGGAATGTTTATAGAAGTATAAATCTCTTAATAACAAACTGGTAAATACTAGCTTTTTTTAATTGACATGAAATAATAGACATAGGAACTGTAAAAAGGGATTCTTGTCTATTCAGAAACCCAATATATAATCTAAGTCTCTTTAAGTGTGCATGAAGCAAAATATATTAATACAGGATAGCTCTGATAGTCAGCAATGAACTATATCTGCACAAGTGAGATGTCTTGAGCCAGGGGACCAAAGCCCCCCCCCCAAAAAAACAATTTTTGTAAGGTTATTTGCTGTAACTGGGATATCTGCAAGAAAAAGAGGTGGTAAGGCCCGCCCTGCTTGTCAATGACCTTGCTGTAGCATGGGAAGGATTGTATGCAAGATCGCACTGTGAGTATACGTTGGGTCTCTGGAATACCAGAGTGTTACCAAAGGCCACTGAACCAATATAAGCAATCGTTGGTCCATTGATCAAGTCAAGCACTCTCCAACCACACATCCAGCTACACCTCACCTCTTGGCAAGATACTGTCGCAAGCAGTGGAGCAAGCATATGTCTGTTATATCCCAACTTTTTATGACTTATAAAGAGCTCAATCACTTGGAGGAACCTAACTCATACGGACCTGTTGCCCACAAGGCTGTATTACCCTCTAGCTGACGTAGGGATGTTTACACCACAATAAAAGCCTGTCGTCATCTCTCTCAGTGGGAAAAATCACCAAATGGTCAATCCAGGGATGAAACTACACCATCCAAACATTTTGTATCTCATACCAAACGTAACCTCACCATAGCAATAGAATGCATTTAAATATCGTATATAATCTACATCTACTTGTGCTTCATTAGTTAGGATTCGAAAGTTGTCCCTGGGCAATCAGGCAGCCCATGAGGGAAAGGAAACAGCCCAGAACTGATCCAGAGTCCAAGCAACACCATTCTCCAGACACAGTAGACTGTTGTGCTTCTACTGTCACCTGTGCCCGTCTCTAAGCTAAGGAACTACATCTGGGAAAGTGAGGGTTGGTAGATTAACATGAATGTAGGGGCTGCCGATTGGGCTCGTGACGGTCTTAACAACTTACGGACCAATATTAGTTCTGGCCATCACTTTATTTGAATCAACTTGACTTGACATACATGCAACCCCTCGCAGCTGGTAGTGTTGCAGCCCTTGGGCTGTGTTGGGCTGGGCACGAATCATCATCCCATTTGGCCTGCTGTTCATATGAAGGATTTGGGTATCCCTGCCTATAGAGATGTTGTGCTAAAAATAAAAAAAAAAAAAGGACTAGACTACAGACATTGAACTAACTGGGATATAAAATGCTAGTTGTTTTACTTACTAGTATTGTGTATGGTTCGTCTCTATATCTTTTCTCGAAATTAATACAACATTCACAGGCTGTAAACAGCTTTCTTTTACTTTGTATTTTTCTATTTTGAGACATGGTTCTGCTTGTAGTAGCCCTAGCCTCGTTCCTGTACTCTGCTCGCACCGCTAGTGGGAGAGCCAGCTGCTTCGGCGGTTTTGGAAACTTCACTGCACGAGTGCTCATCAGAGATCTAGCTGTCCCCTCTGTCTCCCAAGTGCCTAGGATTAAGGGCACTTGCGTGCCCACCCAATCACACCTGGCATATAGTTTTCTTGTCTTTTTTTTTTTTTTTTTTTTATTTTTTAGGTCTTATTTATTCAGACAGGGGCTCTCGTGCTCGGAAGCCCCAGTCTGTTTCTAGAGCATCCTACACTCTGGATGATATACCCACTGGCTGGCTCCCTTCGACACCACGAATCAGAGTCTGCTGCTGCCTTGCCCTCCCAAGTGCTGGGATTAAAGGTGCTGCACCACCCGGCAGTCATTAATGTTCTCCTAAAAATAAGGACAAATCTAACACGCTTACAACTTCAACTGAACTAGTGACAATTACCCTGTTACCTGCAGCAGCAGGTTAAAATGTATTACCTGCTTCTTCATTTTTTATTTTCTTTTTTTTTTATTTGTTTTCTCAAAAATGCTCTTGCATGTTCTTCGCGCAACGGATGCTGGAGATTAGACATGAAGACAGATTTTATAATCTTCCAATTATGTACATACTGTATGTTCGGCTTACCTAACTGAATGCTCATTGCTGTCTGCACTTATCCGCATGTCTGCTCGCACCCGCTGTCAGATCGGACGAGCAATTGCCGCGGCAGTGACCGGTCAAGAAGCAGGCTCGCTTCGACAAACATCCGCAGTTCATGCATCTCGTTTTCCCCTGGACCCCTCGGCAGTATTCCTTGCCTGGAAGTGGATTACAGATCTGGATCTCTTAACGCCGATCGTGGGTCCCGCATGGGGATCGACACCTTTGTCCCTCTCACTCAGAGCGTATTCCTGCTGCTGCCTCTTCTATCCATGCAGGCCATTGCTTTTCTCTCCAGCCCCACTGCTTCTCATTTTTAAAAGAATATTCTATTTCTTTCTTTCCTTTTATTGCCGCGGGATGGTGGTCGCATGTGACCATGCGCTGTCTGCTCTTCATGACTATCCCCATCCCACTCTCGGATGTCACTCAGGAGGCAGCTCTCACGAAGAGGCTAGGGAAGGATCTTATTGTGGTGCCGAAGTTTCTTAGGCCCTCCAGCATGGTCTCTGCAGATTTGAGCTTCCACAACAGCCTGGCGGCTCAGTGGAAGACAACGCGTCTTCAGAAACAACGAACAAAAAAAAAAAAAAAAAAAAAAAAAAAAAAAAAAAAAAAAAAAAAAGAACCATTTTTTTTTTTTTTTTTTTTTTTTTTTTCCTTTTCCTAAAATTCAGAAGTATTTCTGATTTTTTATTTTACTTGTGTCGAGCTGTGCACTTGCCTGATGTAGGTGGGGTGCTTTATTTTATGCAGAGGTCAGAGATGCCTGTGGAGGTCAGGGTTTCCCTGGAACTGGAGTTTACTGATAGTTGTTAGCATTCTTGTGGATTGGCTGGGAGCATTGAACCCAGAGTTCTTGCATAGAGCAACCAGTGCTGTATGGGTGGTCCACTTTTCTTGCCTATCCGCCATCATTTTTCTAAAGGAGATGGAAACAAATATGCTCATTTGACTAAAGTACAGGTCACAACGTGCCAGGTATGGGGCACACGCCTTGTAATCTTAGCACTCGGGAGGCTGAGTGGCAGGTGGAATCATCTGTGAGGCTTTCTTAAGGTCTAGGTCTGGTCTCACAGAGTTAAGGTTTCGCAGAGACTAGTACGGTCTACAGGGGAGACCCTGTCTCAAAAAGACCTCACCTCCCCTCCAGCCCCCAAATGAAAACGTTGAAGGAGTTCTGAAGGTATAGCAATTAAAAAGCAAGTTGAAATTCTAATCATGTAAAGCTTCATATGGCCTTGGGAGTCAAAAGCACAAGAATATACAGCATAGCAATAGAGCTCAAGGATATAGACGGCTTCTAGCCACCTATCGGCGACATCGAGAAAGTGGTAATTGAGGCTCTGGATAGCTTGACCTGGAAGGTCTCTGTACTGAAAAATATAAGTCTTTGAATCACCCAACACTTGGCTGAGGGTTTATGTGCCAGCCTTGGTTGTCTCTTACAAGGCAAATGTTGTGTAGACAAGAGTGACCAAGGACANAAGTCATCCTCTACCTGTAAATTCGAGCTGACTGTTTATAGAAGTATAAATCTCTTATAAAACTGGTAAAACTGCTCTTTAATTGACTAATAGACTAATAGACATAGGAACTGTAAAAAGGATTCTTTCTATTCAGAACCCAATATATAATGCTAAAGTCTCTTTAAGCTGTGCATATAAGCAAAATATATTAATACAGGAAGCACTGATATGCAGCAATGGAATATTCTGCCAAAGTGAGATGCTTAGCCAGGAAGACCCAAGCCCCACCCCCAAAAAAAAATTTTTTTTTTTTTAAGTATGTTACTGGGATATCTGCAAGAAAAGAGGTGGTAAGGCCCGCCCTGCTTTCAATGACCTGCTGTAAGCCATGGGAAGGATTGTATCAGGAGATCGCACTTACAAGTGTATACGTTGGTCTCTGGAATACCAGAGTGTTACCAAAGGCCACTGAACCAATAAAGCAAATGTTGGGTCCTTGAGTCAAGAAGACTTCTCCACCAACATTCAGCTACACCTCACCTGCTTGGAGATACTGTCGCAAGCAGTGGCAGCCATATGCATATGTCTGTATATCCCAATTTATTTGATTATTAGATCACTCCTTGGAGGGAATAAACTCATGGATGTTGCCACAAGCTTATTACCCTCTAGTGACTAGGAGATTTTACACCACAATAAAGCCTTGTCATCTTCTCTCAGGAAAAAAATAAAATGTAATCCAGGGATTAAACAACCATCCAAACATCTGTTCTATACCAACGTAAGTAACCTACCATAGTAATAGCAATGGTTTAAATTACGTATATATTACATCTACTTGTGCTTCATTAGTAGGATTGAAAGTTTATCCCTGGGCAATCGGTCAGCCCATGAAAGGAAACAGCCCAGAACCTGATCCGAGTCCAAAACGAACATTTCCAGACAAAGTAGACTGTTGTGCTTCTTGTCAACTGCCTGTGCCCCGTCTTCTAAGCACTAAGGAACTAACCTGTCGGAAAAGGGTGGGCGTTGGTAGTATTAGACTATAATGTAGGGGCTGCGATTGGGGTTATGAACGGTATAAAATTTACGGACTTCATAATGTTTCTGGCACTTATTTGATCAACTTGATTGACATACATGCCCCCTCAGCTGGATGGTGGAGCCTTGGGCTTGTGTGGGCTGGGGCACAACTGCTTCCCATTGGCTTTTATGATGAAGATTTTTGCCTTTGTGCTAAAAAAAAAAAAAAAAAAAAAAAAGGACTAGATACAGACATTGAACTAACTGGGAATATAAAATGCTAGTTGTTTTATTTATAGTTTGTGTTGGTTCGTCTCTATATTTTTCTCGAATTATACAACATCACAGTGTAAACACTTTCTTTACTTGTATTTTTATTTTGAGACAGGTTCTGTTGTATAGCCCCCGCTGTCCTGCTAACTCGCATTGGAGAGACAGGCTGGGCGTTTTGAAACTCACCAGAGTCACAGAGATCTGCCTGCCTTTCTTCCCAAGTGCTAGGATTAAAGGCATCTTGTCCACCATACCTGGTATGTCAGTTTCTTTTCTTTTTTTTTTTTTTTTTTTTTTTTTTTTTGGTCTTTTTGGATAAGGGCTCCGTGTAGCCCCAGCTGTCCTGAGAACTCACTCGATAGCCAGGCTGGCCTTGAACTCACGAAAGATCTGCCTGCCTTGCCCTCCCAAGTGCTGGGATTTAAAGGTGTGCCCACCCAGGCAGGGTCATAATTTCTCTTAAATAAGAAAATATAACTTGACACTCACTGAACTGTGACAATACCCTGTTGACCTCAGCAGGGTAAAATGATTACCTTATTTTAATTTGTTTTTTGTCTTTTTTTTTTTTCTCACTTTTTTTTTTTTTTTTTTTTTTTTTTTTTTTTATTAATTTATTTTTGTATGTGTATGACTGTATTGTCTGCATGCAGGTCTGTGCACCCGTGTCGTGCAATGCCGCGGAGGTCAGAAGAGGGTCTCGGATTCCCCTGGAACTGGAGTTCTCCTGGAATTGGAGTTACAGACGGTTCTTAGCCGCCATGTGGGTGCTGGGGATCGAACCTGGGTCCTCTGCAAGAGCGTCGGTGCTCTTAACTGCTAGGCCATCTCTCCAGCCCCACTGCTTCTCATTTTTAAAAAATATTCTATTTCTTTTTTTTTTTTGCCGGGCATGGTGGTGCATGCCTTTAATCCTAGCACTCAGGAGGCAGAGGCAGGAGGATCTTTGTGAGTTCTAGGCCAGCCTGGTCTACAGAATGAGTTCCACAACAGCTGGGGCTTCAGGGAGAACCTGTCTCAAAAAGACAAAACAAAAAATATTCGCTTTTTTTTCCTTTTTTCTAAAAATATTCTATTTTTATTTTATGTGTGTGAGTGCATTGCCTGCATGTAGGTGGGTGTATACTGCAGAGGTCAGAACAGGGCATCGGGTTCCCTGGAACTGGAGTTACTGATAGTTGTTAGCCATCATGTGGATGCTGGGAATTGAACCCAGGTCCTCTGCAAGAGCAACCAGTGCTGTTAAGGGTGGGCCATCTTGCCATCCCCATCATTTCTAAAGAGATGGAAAAGCATTTGACTAAAAAGTCAAAATGTGCCAGGTATGGTGGCACACGCCTTTAATCTAGCACTCGGGAGGCAGAGGCAGGTGGATCTCTGTGAGTTCAAGGCTAGTCTGGTCTACAGAGTAAGTTCCAGGACAGCTACGGCTACAGGGAGACCCTGTCTCAAAAAGACCTCCTCCCCTCACCCCCCAAAAAACGTGAGAGTCTGTGAAAGGCTATAGCAATGTAAAGAAGTTGAAATTTAATCATGTAAAAGCTTTTGTCCTTGGGAGTCCAAAAGCACAAATATACAGATACAAAAAGGTATAGCCTTCAGCACTATCGAACGAGGAAGGTAATGAGGCTCCTGGATAGCTACCGAGGTCTCTGTACTGAAAATATAATTTGAACACCCAACATTGGCTGAGTACTGTGCCAGCCTTGTGCTCTTTACAAGGGCAATGGTTGTCAGACAAGGAGGACCAGACACTAAGAGTTGTAGAGCTACTGCTGCTCAGGGTGAACTGCAGTCAACAGTTAGCAAGAAGCAGAAGCCTTCAGTTGTAGAGCCACAGGAAAAGGAATTCTGCCAGTAAACTGTCAGCCTTGGAAGCAGCTCCCTGTGGAAAAGAAAGAACACAGCCTGGCTGCCCCACACTGTAGCCTGTAACTATAGAGAGAGCTCATCTGTGCCTGGGCTTCTGACCACAGAAACACAGGTAAAAATGAATGTGGTTTATATCATTGCTGTTATGGTGAATCAACACAGTATAGAAAACTGAGAAATACTATATCTAAGCTGCTTTTTTACTCACCTTTTTTTAAAAGCCTTTTCTAAAGTGATGTATTTACTTTTTTTTTTTTTTTTTTTTTTTTTTTTTTTGGTCTTTCGAGACGGGTCTCCCTGTAGCCCCAGCTATGTCTGAACCTATCACTCTGTAGCACTCCAGGGCTGTGGCCTTGAACATCACAGAGATCACCTGCCTCTGCTCCCAAGTGCTAGACTAAAGGCGTGCGCCCCCAAGCGATTATTTTTTAAGTGTTTTTTGATTGCCCATGGCTTACTGGTCTGTGCGCAGTGCCTGCAAGGCGGCAATTGAGAGAAGAGAACCACAGAGACAACACATGGTGCTGGAGGTCGAACCTGGTCCTCTGAAGAGCATGAGTGCTTCTTAGCCCCTGAGCTGCCCTCAACCCATCATCTGCCTTTTTCGTGGGGGGGGTTATTTTTCGAAGGGGTCTCCCGTTAAGTCCCAATGGCCTGGAGCTCACTCTGTATACCAGGCTGGCCTTTGAACTTACAGAGATCTGCTCTGCTCTGCGAGGGTGCTTAGGATTAAAAGGCGTGTGCCACCATGCCGGCCTTAAAACACACTATTTTTTAAAGCACTAATTTTATGCCTCTAAAAAGTGACTTACTTCGTTTGGCTTGCTTTATAATCTTTATGTGTCCTCACTGTGGGTCAAGAACATTAGCATAAAAAATAAGATACATGCCATACACCCCACCACAGGAACTACCTCATCTTATATTTTCTGTAACAAAGGGCAAAAAGTTGTTTTCCTTGGGGGATATAAGAATGCATAAACTGTCAGACCAGGTGAGGAGAGCTTTTCAAAGCTTCTTTTGGCTTTTTTTCAGAAAGTAGTCAGAAGAGGCCAAATAGCAAGCTTTACAAAACACTCAAATTCTCACTGGGTGAAATTTAAACAGAAATTAAAAACTCAAGCTGGGGCTGGGGTGTGTGGCAAATTGCCTTTAATCCAGCACTTGGGAGGCGAGGCAGGAGACTCTTTTTGAGGAAATTCAAGGCCCAGCTGGTCTACATAGCAAGTTCCAGGCCGATGGGTTACAGTAGAGACCCTGTTCTCAAAAAAGACAAAAACACCAAAAACAGAACAAAACCAGGAGAGGAAAGAAACTAAAATACCAGGCATTCAGCATTCCACACTTGACAGGCATGCTTACTTCTATTTTTCTAATCTCAAAGAAATAGGGACTATCCACAATTGATATTTAGTTTATAACTAGTAAACAAAGGGGCTGGAGAGAGTCTGCGTTTGGTTTAAGAGCATGACCTCTGTCTTAGAGACTCGGGTTCGATCCCAGTCAACATGGTGGCCAGAGAACCATTGAAATCAAATTCAGGAGAGAACATTATCAGGGGAATCTGACACTTCTGACTCCTGGGATTGAAACGGTGAAAACTTGCTGAGACATAGTACCTATCTAACATATAAAATAATATAAATTTAATAAAAAAAATAAAAAAAAAATTTTAAAAGAAAAAAAAAAGTTAAGGTATGGTGGTGTGCTTAATCCAGCTTGGGTGGGGGGAAGTAGAGGAAGGTTGGTCTTTGGTGAAGTTAAGCGAGTTGTCTCATAGGGGAGTTTAGTCAGAGCCTGGGCGTACAGGGGGGACCTGTATGAAAAGACAAAAAAAAAAAAAAATGTTTGAAAAGAGAAACGAAGTAATTTGCAGAAGAGAAAAAATTATTTTGAGAAAGAAATATGTCAGTAAGACAGGTAATATAGTCACATGTACTTCCTGCTTTTATTTGGGAATAGTACGAAAATACAAAAAAGTTTGGAGTATAAATAATGCCAGGTTAGAAAAGAATTAACTTCTTTCAAGAGTGGAGCAGGTAATGTCATTAATCTGTTGAGAAAAGAGGACTTAGATAATTTTGCATTAGAGAAAACAATGTTTTTTGTCATCAGATAATTAGCTTCTACTTGGTTATAGAGTATGTAATAAAAGTATGTTTAATTAGATTAAGTGTCTTGGGGGGCTGGGTACGAGGTAGTGCCTTTAATCAGCAGTTTGCTTGGAAACACCCCCCCAAAAAAAATAATAAAGAGAAACTTTGACATTTAGAAATGATGCCTCACAATATTGGAGAAATTAGAAATGATTTTTTTTTTTTTTTGGTCTTTTTAGAAGACAGGGTTTTGAGAAGTGTTGGAATATATGTAAAGGGTTTGAGTAAGTAGATCGTGATATGTAAGTGTAGGATTAAAGGGTGATGAAGGGCTGAATTAAATTTTATAATTGATTTAGAAAGTTGTATATACTGAGAGGGGTAAGTTATTAAGAAGGGCTGGAGAGTTTCTTGAGAGGATTCAAATAATTAATGTAAGAACATTTTAAAAAGAAAAGGAGTTTTGAGTCTGACCAAGTGCCTGGAACTAAATAAGACGGATAGTTGGTGTGGTCATATTATTTATGTTGTAGTAAGATGTTCTTAGCCCGCGATCTCACTTGCGATTCTCCTGGGGTCATTAGCGGTAAGACTACGGTTGTTGAGGAGAAATAGACTATCAACAAACAGTATACCTAGAATAGCTGTGTGAATAGAATACTCAATTTTTCACGAGGCGCGAGCCACAGTGGAATATAGGAGTCTATTGTGATTTTACAGTGCGTTTCGTGGATGAAAGAGGCAATTTGCGTGTTTACATTCAGTGTAGTGAAGTTGAGTAATTTAATTCTGGTGTCGTGTGTTCTAGCAGTCAGAGAAGTGTTTGGTTTTCTGAACAGGAAATGATTTTGATTGTTTGAAGGTCAGAGATAGATAAGAAGACAACGTACATACTATGATTAGGTTATTTATTTTCTTTATTATTATAATGTATTGGAGAATAATTTGGTTTTGTTTTTAAGAGTGTTGGGTGTAGAAGTTTTATAGCGATAAAGAGCGTATATGAATGGTAGGTAATCGATTGTACCACCACTCACACATGTAGGCCCCTTAAGATCTTTTTCTTCCCTGTCCTCCCTTCTAAACAAATTCTCTTGCGAATTCTTATGTTGTTCGTATGGCGTCTTTTTAATTTATTAACGGAGTAATTATAAATAGTTCTAAGATAACATGGCGTGGCTCTATTATTTTGTATTAAAGTATAGGGTATAGAACGAGTAGAGGTGATTAATAATCTGTCATGGTCAGTTAGTTAGTACTTGCGTGGTAAGTGTTCTCGTATATATAATATATTCCTCATATATTCCTGTAGTAATGTGTGGCAATTTATAATTGAAATAATGAATGATCTGTGTCGAAGCTATAGTATCTTTGTGGTGTAATGACTACTTATATTAAATTGAGGACTTAGCTATTTAGTCTCTCTGAGCAGAACATTTAGTAATTTAGATATGTAACCAAAATGAAAATGGTCACATTATATATGTGTGTTCAATTGGAGAGGCTTCTGAAAAACTCACCAGTTGTACAGTTGTTAAATTCAACATCATCAATTGCAGCTCCTCCTCCTAAGTCCTTTGTTCTGATGCCTTGAAATATGACTTCAAAATTCCTTAGCTAATGCCATTTTAGGCTGAGTGGGACTGAACGGCGAGCCTTGCCGAATATATCTGTTATACAGAAGGGTTATATTTTCTTTCTTAAATTGGGGCTACAGGGAGACCCTGTCCTGAAAAGACAAAAAAAAAAAAAAAAATGTTTAGAGAAACGGCTAATTTGCCAGACAGGAAAAACTTATTTTGAGAAAGACAATATGTCACGTAAGACAGGTAATATGTCACATGTACTTCCCCTGTCTTTTCATTTGGGAATAGTACAGAAAATACAAAAAAGTTTGAGTATAAATAATGCAGGTTAAGAACAAGAATAACTTCTCTTCAGCAGTGGCAGCAGGTAATGTCATTAATCTGTGAGAAAAGAGGCAACTTGATAATTTGCATTAGAAAACACATGTATTTTTGTCATCAGATAATTAGCTTCTACTTGGTTATCAGAGATGTCACTAAAAGTATGTTTAATTAGATTAAGTGTCTTGGGGGGCTGGGTACGGAGGCATATGCCTTTAATCCCAGCACCCTGTCTGTCTGAAAAACACCCCCCCCCCCAAAAAAAATTAAAGAAACTTATGACATTTGAAATGATTGCCTCCACAATATTGGAAAATGAAAACTTGATTTTTTTTTTTTTTTGGTCTTTTTGAGACAGGGTCTCCCTGCAGCCCCAGCTGTCCTGGAACTCACTCTGTAAACCAGGCTGGCCTTGAGCTCACAGAGATCCGCCTGCCTCTGCCTCCCAAGTGCTAGGATTAAAGGCGTGAGCCACCACGCCCGGCTGAATGAAAACCATTCTTATCAATTACACTGCATTCTAGAAAGTGTCAACATCACTCTGAAGGGTCACAGTTAATATGAAGGGCCTGAGCAGTTCCCTCTGGAGGGACTTCATCACATTAATGTAGAACCCATTCTCCTCAGAAAGAAAGCAGCTCTGGTTGACAAGTGCTGGGGGAACAGAAAGGAACTGGCTAGCATTCATATTATCTGTAGTCACGTGCTGAGTATGATTAAGGTGTGTCCCGCTGGGCTCCCCTTACAAGATGAGGTCTGTGGATGCTAACTTCCCCAACACCATTACTCAGAATAAGCCTGTTGCAAAAAATTTAGGGGTGAAAATACATGTACAGTGTTTGGATGAAGATGAGTGTTTGTTCAATATCGCAGGCTCAGCACAGAGACTTTATCCTTGAAGGAAATGATTTTGATTCTGAAGTTCAGCAAGCCACAGAGCCAAAAACAAGATACGAGAAAAATTGGCTGTTTCTCAAAAAGGGCCAGTGTGGCAGGCTGATGAGTTTTCCAGCAGCAGCAGAAACGAGATCCTGGATTAGAGCATCTATTTTTTTTTTTTAAACATTTTTTTATTGATGCTTTGTGCATTTCATACATCATTTTCCAATTCAGTTCAGGCATATTTCCCTTTTCCTTTCCCCCCACCCCCACCCCAACCCAGATCATGCATTCTGCCATAACTGTCCTGCATATTTGTTTTTTTTTTTTTTTCATTTTTTAGCTATAAGTGATAATCCATGAGTGCAAGCATCCTTCATGTAAAACCAATTTGCAGGCTGTTGTGCCCAAACCCCCACAGCCCCACCTTCCAGCGGGGGGTGAGGGGTTGTATGTTCAATCAAGTTGATCAAATGAGTGTCCAGACTACCATCTATTTGTGATGCTTGATGATGCAGTGAAAATTTAAAAAAATTTTTTAAATTTATTTTCATATGTGTATGAATGTACTGTCTACATGCAGGTTTGTGTACCTGTGTCGTGCAATGCCACAGAGGTCAGAAAAGGGTGTCAGATTCCCCTGGAACTGGAGTCAAAGACGGTTCTCAGCCGCCATGTGGGTGCTGGGGATTGAACCCGGGTCCTCTGGAAGAGTAGTCAGCGTGCCTAACCACTAGGCCATCTCTCCAGCCCCCCCTTTTAAATTTTTTATTTTTATTTTTGTATGTGTATGAATGTACTGTCTGCATGTATGTTTGTGCACCTGTGTCGTGCAATTCTGCAGCGGAGGTCAGAAGAGGGTGTCGGATTCCACTGGAACTGGAGTCAAAGACGGTTCTCAGCCATCATGTGGGTGCTGGGGATCGAACCCGGGTCCTCTGCAAGAGCAGTCAGTGCTCTTAACAGCTAGGCTATCTCTCCAGCCCCCTAATTTTTTTTATGTGTATGAGTGTACTGTCTGCATGTAGGCTGGGGCACCCGTGTCATGCAATTCTGCAGCGGAGGTCAGAAGAGGGTGTCTGATTCCCCTGGAACTGGAGTTAAAGATGGGTCGTAGCTGCCATGTGGGTGCTGGGAATCGAACCCGTGTCCTTTCCAAGAGCAGTTGGTGCTCTTAACCACTGAGCCATATCTCTCCAGCCCCAAGATTTTTTAAAAATGTGAATTGGAACTTCTTTACCTCACACAGTAACTTAGTGAGATTATTCACTTTAGAATTTAGGGTTTTTTTTTTGGTATTTTTGAGACAGGGTCTCCCTTTAGTCCCAGCTGGCTTGGAGCTCACTCTGTAGACCAGCTGGCCTTGAACTCACAGAGATCCACCTACCTGTGCCTGGGATTAAAGGCATGCACCACCATACCCGGCACAAGAATTTAGTTTTTAAAAAAAGTTTTATTTTAATTAAAAAAAATTTTATTATTTTTTATGTGTATGAATGCACTGTCTGCATGTAGGTTTGTGCACCTGTGTTGTGCAATTCTGCAGCGGAGGTCAGAAGAGGGCGTCGGATTCCCCTGGAACTGGAGTTAAAGACGGTTCTCAGCTGCCATGTGGGTGCTGGGGATCGAACCCGGGTCCTCTGCAAGAGCAGTCAGCACTCTTAACTGCTAGGCCATCTCTCCAGCCCCTATTTTAATTTTTTATGTGTATGAATGTACTGCTTGCATGTACGTAAATGCACCCATGTTGTGCAATGCTGCCAGAGTCAGAAGAGGGCGTTGGATTCCCATGGAACTGGAGCTATACATGGTTGTGAGCCGCCATGTGGGTGCTGGGAATTGAACCCAGGTCCTCTGCAAGAGCAGCTAGTGCTCTTAACTGCTGAGCCATCTCTTCAGTGAAGATTGTTTTAACATCCAGTTTCAGTAATGTACCACAGTAAGAGAAGCCTCTTTTCACTTGCCTTACTTACCATTATTAATTAAATATTTTCATTCAAATCTAAACAAAGGGAGTCATGACAGGGATTAAGTGAACATAATATCTATTTTTATTATGAAAACATTAGACTTTGACACATTGCTTCATTTGCTTTTTAAAAATCTATTACCTGACTTAAACCTATTCAGCAAAATGCCAATAAATTATATAAATCATAGTTTGCGTGTTTTAAAACTAAGAACATGGTTTATGATAATCAATATTAAATCTGAGTGTATGAGCTATTAACTATAATCTGTTTTTCATGCTTACCATAAGAGAGAAACCGACCCTGTTACTACACGGTTGCATCCCTCAGGACACTTTCCATATCCCATGGCAGTCTCTTCCTCTCTTCAGAATATAGAGTGTGGCCCTGTTGGGTGGCAAGGCACTCTCTCCTGTCCCAACCTGCTCTTCTGGAAGGTACACTGTATGGGGGACTCAGTGACATATACTATCAGAGACCAGACTATCTTGCCTTTAGTAGAGTCCTTTCTTTAAAAGGAAATAATCAGCTGAGAACTCAAATGCTGATTTAGAAATGATGATTCTAATTCAATATACATTAAATTAAATGTTTCAGTACTGAAAGCCACACATTCTGAAAAGCAAACAACCATGAACCAATATGGCAAACTGCATTGCCACCACATGCCTTAAAATGGTGTATTTTTGGAGTTCAGTGCTCATTGCAAATTATATTTTGGGAGAATTTAGATGAATATAAATAAAACATGTTTCATATGAAGTTAGATGTTTAAGGTTTTCCACATGGATGGCAACATTAAAAAAAAGAAAAACAACACAAGAGCCAGGCTTGGTGGTGCACGGCTTTAAATCCCAGCACTTGGGAGGCAGAGGCAAGTGGATCTCTGTGAGTTTAAGGTCAGCCTGGTCTACAGAGTGAGTTCCAGGCCAGCTGGGGCTACAGGGAGACTCTGTCTAAAAAAAAAAAAAAAAAAAAACCACAAAGAAAACATCAAAGTTTTTTTTTTTTTTTTAGTGAATGCTTTCCGTCTGGTTTCTAAAGCTTTATTTTCTGTGTAGGCAAACCAAAGTACTGTCTTAAGAGTTTCTCAAAGTAATGACATAATCATTCCTAGAGTTTTAAAGCTGGTCACCCTGGTTACTGTCACCATCTTCATTTTCATCATCCTCAGTTTCTTGGTCTCCAGACTCCTCGTCTTCTTGGTCTCCAGACTCATCTTCTTCCTCAACCTAAAGGGAAATATAGATTTGTTCATATGTACTTGGCATAATACATTAAGTATATACATGTAACATACATGTTGATAAACATTACAGTCTATAATTAGAGTAGAATCTGAGTTCTTTGATATAATTTTCAAAGCTGTCATTTTTTAATATGAATGAGTTATGTTATCATTAACTTTAATGATAAATGGTCACACTTCTCCATCAAGGGATCTGAACTCGAGATGGTAAAGATAATGACATCTCTTGGTGGTCAGTCTTGTTACCATAGGAACAATCAAATCATCTTTTGTCTAGGCTCAGGGTCTACAAATGCTGAAAGGTGAATTTAATCTGTCTCAGATAAATTCACTGAGAAGTGAAAGAATTACAGATAAGACCACGTACATGACCCCACACATCCATGACTAACACAGGCACTTTAACCTGCAGCATTAACTTTAAGAACATGCTTTACAAAGAAACATAATACAAATCATTTGTGGAAACAGTCTTACTGGATGGCCAAGATTCTTGAGTTTACTCTTCAATGACAGTATCTGCTGATCCTGATCGGCCAATAGCACCAAGAGATCATCTTGTTCTTTTTTAGAATCTGCAATTTCCAAATCTAACTTGTCTTTCTCATTTTGTAAAATTGCAATGGTGCTGTTAGATGTGTACAGTTGCTCATTAATGGTAGTTCTTTCCTCATACAGAGCTTTGATTTCATTCTAGGAGAAGAAAGGTGAAAGCCAGTAATCTACAATTAGTACCTGCTTTCCTAGAGTTTTTTTTTCTTTCTTTTTTTCTTTTCTTTTCTTTTTGGTCTTTCTGAGACAAGGTCTTCCTGTAGCCCCAGCTGTCTTAGAACTCACTATGTAGACCAGGCTGGCCTCAATCTCACAGAGATTCATCCATCTGCCTCTGCCTCACCTACAATGTGTTATGCTTTAGATGAGAAATGTCCCCAATGGCTCATCAGTTTGAGCACTTGGTTCCCAGGTGGTGGCACTGTTTGGGGAGCCTGTGGGACCTCTTGGACATGGGTCTAGGTGGCAGACAGATCATTGGTGGTAGGCCTCGAAGGTAGGTGATAGCTACTTTTGGTTCTGGCTGGAGCTGTCTGCTACCCAATGTGCTAAGGTTTGACAAGCCACCTTGTGCTCCTGCCGCCACAGCTGGGAGCTGCTTCTGACTGTGCCTGCTAAGCCATTTTATCAGCTGAACCAAGCCCCCAATAAATCTTCCCTCCCTTTACTTGTTTCTGTCAGGGTTTTGGTCACAGGAATATGAAAGTAATTAATATACTACACTTGTTCAGTGTGAGGTGCTTAAGTGGGAACTGAAAGTACACAAGATATTATTATTCAAAAAGTTTCAGTATCAACCCAGAAACATGAGAATTTTAAGCCACAGCAAAGAGAGCCACTGTGAAAAACAGTATAACATTAAAAATTCAGTTTTGGCTAGCTATTCCTCCCCAAACTGAGATGATAAGAGAAGAAAGCAGCATCATTTCAGATAACTAGAAGAGTACAAAACATTTTACAGAAGCTGGTTAGCATCAGAGAACTTAAAACTGAAAGAGGAAACAAAAAACATTTCATACTTAGAATTAAATGGAATGAGTAGTTTCAAATAAAATTATGGCTTGCAAATAATTTGACCACAGTAAAAAAAGTATAATTCCTAGCTGGGCGTGGTGGCACATGCTTTTAATCCTAGCACTTGGGAGGCAGAGGCAGGTGGATCTTTGTGAGTTCAAGGCCAGCCTGGTCTACAGAGTGAGTTTCAGGACAGCTGGGGCTACAGGGAGACCCTGTCTCGAAAAGACAAAAAAAAAAAAAAAAAAAAGTATAATTCCTTTCCAAACTTTTCTTCATTTTTGTAATATCAAACTATTCTTTTCTTCATATTACTATTCTAAATGTCTGTCATAATATTCCTCAGCCTTATGGAAGTATATGGCATTTATTTATTTATGTGCTTATTTATTTATTTATTTATTTATTTATTATTTATTTATTTATTTATTTATTTTTGGTATTTTTGAGACAGGGTCTCCCTTTAGTCCCAGCTGGCCTAGAGCTCACTCTGTAGACCAGGCCGACCTTGAACTCATAGAAATCTGTCTGCCTCTGCCTCCCAAGTGCTGGGATTAAAGACATGTGCTACCATGCCTGGCACTAGTTAGTTTTTACTTTGAGACTAGGTCTTACTCTGAAGCCTGGGCTGATCTGGAACTTGCTGTATCAATCAGACTGGCATAGAACTCACAAAGACCCTCCTGCTTCTGCCTCCCCAGTGCTGGGAATAAAGGTGTGTACCACCATGCTCAGCTACATGTGGCTTTTGTATTAACCCAAATTTGTACTCCTTATTTAGTTTCTGTTATTGGTGATGGTAAAAAACAAAAAACAAACAAACCCCAACATGTTCAATGAATTTTACTTTCATTGAAAGTAAATTGCATTGGCTGTGGTGACCCATGCCTTTAATTCCAGAAAAAAAAAAAAAAAAAAAAAGCAAATTGACGAACGTTTTTTCTTTAGTACTAGCGTTCTGAAAACAGGGTGTGTGGATGCCAGCAAGTGCTCTACCACTAAGCTACATACATTTGCACTCTATAAATATGCATTCTTATTTTACATGTTCAATAACATCATTTAAAAACTTCCTTTTGTCATCTTTTTTTTTGTCTTTTTGAGACAGGGTCTCCCTGTAGCCCCAGCTGTCCTGGAACTCACTCTGTAGACCAGGCTGGCCTTGAACTCATAAAGATCCACCTGCCTCTGCCTCCCAAGTGCTAGGATTAAAGGCGTGCGCTACCACGCCCGGCTGGCATCCTCTTTTATTGAAATAGCAATGGAAATGTGAGTTAAAACTATATATCATCCATTAGTTTTTTTTGTGTGTTTTTTTTTTTTTTGGTCTTTTCAAGACAGGGTCTCCCTGTAGCCCCAGCTGTCCTGAAACTCACTCTGTAGACCAGGCTGGCCTTGAACTCACAAAGATCGGCCTGCCTCTGCCTGGCCGAGTGCTAGAATTAAAGGCGTGCGCCACCACACTTGGCTTAGTTTTTTTTTTTTTGAGACAGGGTCTCCCTGCATTCCCAGCTGGCCTAAACTCACTTTGTAGACCAGGCTGGCCTTGAACTCAGAGATCCACCTGCTTCTGCCTCCCAAGTGCTGGCATTAAAGGTGTGCACACCACACCTGGCCATCAGTTCTTTAAAATAAGATTATGAGCTAGGTGTGGTGGCGCACGCCTGTAGCTTCAGTACTTGGGAGGCAGGGGCAGGCAGATCTCTGTGAGTTCAAGGCCAGCCTGGTCTACACAGTGAGTCCAGTACAGCTGGGGCTACAGGGAGACCCTGTCTCAAGAAAGAAAAAAAAAAAAGATTATGGATTTTAGAGATTTTTCTGGAGTTTACCCCATATTATCTACAATAAACAACAGTTTCATAAGCACCAACCTTCAGCTCTCTCCTCTCCTGTAGCAGTGCTGATACCCTTCCTTCCTCATCAGCAGTTTTTGCAGCTGCTACATTCTCACTTTCTCCTTGCACAGGAACTGATTTTGCCTGAAAACAGAAATTTAAAAAAAGAAAAAGTCTCTTTGAAGTTACAAACTATCTAAACTCTCAGAGTGGATATATCTTCTTGCTCTTGTCCACAGATGAGCTATTCTCTTGGTGGAGAAGCACTAAATCTTAGGATTATGAGGAATGCAAGGTAAACCTGACTAATTTGACTCAAGATCAGCCCAGAAGAGCAATCAAAAAGGCAGCTGTAGCTCTAATGCATCTAAGAAGCAGAGATTAGACGTTTTGAGACAGGTTCTCCCTGTAGCTGTAGCTGTCCTGGAACTCACTATGTAGACCAGGCTGGCCTTAAACTCACAGAGATCCACCTGTCTCTACCTCTCGAGTGCTGGGATTACAGATGTGTGCCACCATGCCTGGCTATAAGTATTTTCTTTTTTTTTAAAAAATTATTTATTTATTTTTTATGAGTCTGAGTGTACTGTCTCCATGTAGGTCTGTGCACCCGTGTCGTGCAATGCCTCAGAGGTCAGAAGAGGGCGTCGGATTCCCCTGGAACTGGAGTTAAAGATTCTCAGCCACCATGCGGGTGCTGGGGATCGAACCCCGGGTCGTCTGCAAGAGCAGTTGGTGCTCTTAACTGTTAGGCCATCTCTCCAGTCCCTTTAAGTATTTTCTTAAGTGCTATAAGGAGGTACTATTAATCAAAAAACTTCACTACCCACCCTTTTCTCTATAAAAGACTAGGGAGTGGGGTATTGATGCTGAGAGCAGAAAATGGGATGGCGGCTTTGGGACAGAGTGGATGGAGCTCGGAGTGGAAGCTAGGTAAAGCGTAAGTCACTTCAGTGAGATGACTGAGAGAAATATCAGGAATGAAATTCTGGTAACAACTCAGAAAAAATGAGTGATAGAGGACTGGAGAGATGGCCTATCGGTTAAGAGTGCTGACTGCTCTTGCAGGTGACCCAGGTTCGATCCCCAGTGCCCACATGGCGGCTGAGAACCATTTTGACTCCAGTTCCAGGGGGAATCTGACACCCTCTTCTGATCTCCGTGGCATTGCACGACACAGGTAGACAAACCTACATGCAGACAGCACATTCATAAGCATACAAAATAAATAAATAAAAAAAATGAAAAAAAAAAAAAGCGCTGACTGTTCTTACGGGTTCGATCCCCAGCACCCACATGGTGGCTGAGAACAGTCTTTAACTCCAGTTTCAGGGAAATCCAACACCCTCTTCTGACCTCTGCGGCACTGCACAACACGGGTGCACAAACCTACATGCAAGACCATACATTCATACACATATGAAAATAAATAAAATAAAAAAAAGTTAAAAAAAATGATAGAAAAAACTTTTTAAGATTTATTTATATATATATATATATATTTTTTTTTTATCAAATCTAGACCCATGTCCCCCC
>VZQC01013897.1:2494449-2512468 GCA_009823505.1 Rhizomys pruinosus
TAAAAAAAAAAAAAAAAAAAAGGCGGGGATCACATGGGTACACTTACATACATGCAGGCAATACAGTCATACACATAAAATAAAAACAATAAATAAAGGCTGGAGAGATGGCCTAGCGGTTAAGAGCTCTGACCACTCTTACAGAGGACCCAGGATCGATCCCCAGCACCCACATGGCGGCTGAGAACCGTCTGAAACTCCAATTCCAGGAGAACTCCAGTTCCAGGGGAGTCCGACACCCTCTTCTGACCTCTGTGGCATTGCACGACACGGGTGCACAAACTTGCATGCAGACAGTACATTCATACACATACAGAAATAAATAAAATTAAAAAAATAAAAAATAAATAAATAAAATACTTAAAATGGTAACTGTCAACCAGGGATGTTTCATGCCACCTCCGTACCCTCTGAACATCTGGCAGTTTCTACAGACAAGTCTGGGGGTGGAATGAAGGCATATGAATAGTTCTTCTGTTCTCTTTAAAGTATCTCGTATTTCTTCAAGGGCAGTCTGGTCCACATAGCAAGTTCCAGGCCAGCTGGGGCTACTGGGAGACCCTGTCTCAAAAAAACTATCATATGCCTTTTCTTTGCTTTGTTTTCTCAGTATTTAAATGAATATGTAGACACTGATATTAAGGATCATTTTAGTTTTTGTCCTTATGTACCATTTAGTTTAAAATTTTTTGTTCATGCATATGATGTATACACATGTCCACATGTGTTCGTGCCTGTGTGGAGGCCAGAGGTTGTCTAGTATCTTCTTGCTTTCTACTTAAGTTCTTTCTGAAAGCACATTGCTGGTATATAAGAAGGCTATTTTTTTTTTTTTTCCCTTTTTGAGACAGGGTCTCTCTTTAGTGCCAGCTGGCCTGGAACTTGCTATGTAAACCAGGCTGGCCTTGAAAGATCTGTCTGCCTTTGCCTCCCCAGTGCTGGGATTAAAGGTTTGTGCCACCACACCTGGCAGGCTACTATTTTTTAATAATAATTTCATATCCTGAAACCTTACTGACTTATCAGATGTAGGGAGTTTCCTACCAGATTCTATAGGGTCTTCAAGTATAGAACCATGCCATTTGCAAATAAGGGTAGTCTAACCTCCTTCTCTTCTACTTTTATCCCTTCCATGCCTTTTCCTTGTCTAACCACTATGGCTAGGATTTCAAGCTCTAGAGTAAATACAAGGGGAGGGCGGGCATCCTTGTCTGCTTCCTCTCAATCTATCTCCATTTGCTATAAAGCTGCCTGTAAGTTTGTTGTCAACAGCCTTTATATTATATTGAGGAATGCTGTCTATTCCTAGCCCCTCCCAAATTTTTATCATGAAGGCATGTTGAACTTTGTCAAATGCCTTTTTGGCAACAATGGAAATAATTATGTGATTTTTATCCTTCAGTATGCTTATATGATGTATTTATTACATTTACTGATTTATATGAAGCCCACTTGGTCATAATGGTCTTCTTAGTATGTCCCCAAGTTTGGTTTGCAAGTATTTTCTTGAGAAATTTTCTCAAGAAATTGGCCTATAGTCTTTTTTGGTTGCATCTTTACCTTGGTTTTGGTATCACAGTAGAACTGGCTTCATAGAGACTGAAGGGTAGTATCCCTTCACTTTCTATTTTGTGGAACAAGTTAAGAAATATTCTATGAGATCTTCCTTTAAAGTTGGGAGACAAATTCACGGGTAAACCTGTCCAATCCTGGGCTTTTCTTTGAAGGGAGACTTTTTTTTCATTCATTCATTCATTCATTCATTCATTCATTCATTCATTCATTTATAATTTCTGTATCTTTCAGTTCCCTTAAACTACTTTTTAATTTTTAAAAATATTTTTACAAATTTTATTTATTTATGTGTATGAATGTACTGTTTACATGTAGGTCTGTGCACCTGTGTTGTGCAATGCCGTGGAGGTCAGAAGAGGGTGTCAGATTCCCCTGGAACTGGAGTTCTCCTGGAACTGGAGTTATAGATGGTTCTCTGCCTCCATGTGGGTGCTGGGGACCAAAACCAGGTCCTCTGCAAGAGCAGTCGGCACTCCTAACCACTAGGCCATCTCTCCAGCCCTGATTTATTTTTTATGTGTATGAACGTTAGCTTGCATGAAAGTGCACCAATGTTGTGCAGTGCCCTCAGAGGCCCGAAGGGGTTTTGGATCCCCTGGAACTGAAGTTACAGATGGTTGTTAGCACACACACACACACACACACACACACACACACATACATACACACACACACACAAATGAAATACATGTAACAAAACAAGAAAAGGAAGAATACTATTACTGTGTAATTAAAATCAGCTTCTGGATTTTTTTATTTTAATTTATTTGTATTTTTAATAAATATTTTGTACAAGATTATCAAATCTAGACCAGTGTTCCCCACCCTATGCCCCCACCCCACCAGAGCTCATGCATTCTGCCAAAAGCTTCTGGATTTTCAAATGTTTGTCTTATCGAATTTTATTATGCCTGACAATGCAGCTTTAGGTCAATAAAACTATAGGTTGTTACTGTATGGTTACTAAAACCAGAGTAAACAGAAGTTGGCTTAAGGTAGAAAATTACCTGTTGTAATTCTGTAACTTGCTCAGAATCTCTAGGTAAGGATGTTGCTGAAGCCTGTTCCTTCATGCCCAAAGATGTTTGGGAAGATTTCTATAATTAGCATAGAAATAAACTATGAAATTTATTCTAAAGAGAAACAAAAAACTCGAAGCAAAATTATTCATATATAAGCTCAGTCTTAGATGCTTACCAAAATTTTTCACATGAATATTTCAATTTTTAAATGTATGATAAAATGTCAGCACAGTACTGATTATCTATAATTTTTCCATAGTTATTAAGTTATAAAGTATGTATCTGAAGCTATTTGCAACAAAAGCATAAAAACAGGTATTTACTGAACTAGTTCTACATTAGAAAACTATCTCACTGGTGAGACAGCTCTATGGGCAACAGGCACTTGTCGAGCCTGATGATGACCTGAACTTGACATCTGCACCCATAAGGAGGAAGGAGGTTAAAAAAAAAAAAGGAGGAAGGAGGCAACCGACTCCTGAAAGCTGTTCTGACCTCTGGGCTTATGTGCCCACACAAACACAAATACAAACACAGAGCCAATCAATAAGTATAATTTAAAGTCTCTGAGATACCCCATCACTACTTTATAAAGAAATAATCCTAAGCAGTAAGAAAAATGAAAAGGAAAAATGAAAAGGCAACAAAACACATTAGAAGAGGCTGAGCTGCTTAAATTCAAACACCCAGGAAACGCCGATGCTTAAGACTGATTCCAAACCACACTTGACAATCTTAATACATGATTCTCTGGCTTAAGTGATCCAGAAAAACAAATAAGCCAGGCATGGGGGTAGCAGGCTATGCCTGTGATCCTAGCACTTGGGAGATGGAGGCAGGAGGGTCAGGAGTTCAAGATCATCCTGGGGTGGCTACTTGAGACCCTGTCAAAAAACCCCAAAGACATGATGCTAGAGAAATGGCTCAGCAGTTAAGAACACTGACTGTTCTTACAGAAGACTGGGTTCGGTGGTTATGTACCTCCATTTCCAGGGGATTGATAAGATGTCTTCCTCTGACCTCCTGGGCATTGCACAGACGGGTGCACTTACACACATGCAGGCAATACACTCATACACATAAAATATTTTTTAAAAACTTTGTTAAAAAAAAAAAAACCGAACCAAAGACACACAAATCTAGAAAAACAAACAAGCAAAATGACAAGAATTAGTCTTGTCCTCCTAATTTAAAAAAAAAAAATTGTTTTATTTTTTTAAACATTTACTTACCAGCCGGGCATGGTGGCCCACACCTTTAATCCTGCCACTCAGAAGGCACAGGCAGGCTGATCTCTGTGAGTTCAAGGCCAGCCTGGTCTATAGAGCGAGCTCCAGGCCAGCTAGAACTAAAGGGTGACCCTGTCTCAAAAAGGCCAAATATATATAAAATTATATATTATATAATTATATATAATTTACTTACCAAATTTTCAATCAAAGAGTCCTTTTCAGCTAGTTGGCTTTGTAAAAGCTCCTGATTACTTTTTAATTCTTCTATCTCCTCCCTCAACCGACTGATTTCTTCTGGCTGAATGCCATTCATTTGAGTCCCATCAGTGTGAGAACCTTGATGATGATTGTCTTTTCCTATTAAACAGGTACAAAATTTGAAAAGCCAGCAGAAAACAAGTTTTCCTTTTTTTTTTTTTTTTTGGTATTTTTGAGGCAGGGTCTCCCTTTTAGTACCGGCTGTCCTGGAGCTTGCTCTGTAGAGCAGGCTGGCCTTGAACTCACAGAGATCCACCCACCTCTACCTCCCGAGTGCTGGGATTAAAGGCATACGCCACCATGCTCGGCTTAAGTTTTCCATTTTTTAAACTAGAAGACTTGAAATATGAGTTTAATAGATTCAAATATAACACTTTCTTAACTCGATCTGCAGCACTTTTGCAATGGCATTTCATCTCTGCAACTGGGCTACTGATAAAAAAAAATAAACTTATAATTTCGGGGTTTCTGGAGGGAAAGTAGCAGTCTTGATGAACTTGTCTGGCTTGGTGACCTATGAGTAAGACCTGTAGTGGCAATGAATGTGAAGAGAAAGTTAAACCCCTTAAAAAATCTCCACAGAGGAATAGCTATCTATACTGACTTAAGCAACCAATAAATCACTGTCATAAAGAAAAATTTGTTTTTGAAAACTTTAAGTCACCCTCATATAAATAAAACAGACTTTAGGTCAGGCATGGTGGCGCATGCCTTTAATATCAGCACTTGGGAGGCAGAGACAGGTGTCTGTGAGTTCAAGGTTGGCCTGGTCTACAGAGGGAGTTCCAGGCCAGCTGGAAGGGAGACCCGGTCACACACACACACACACACACACACACACACACACACACACACAAACCACTTCGTACTTCAAGTAACCAGCTGTTCTAGTCTGCTTTCTGTTGCTGTGATAAACACCACAACCAAGATCAATTTGAAGGACGAAATATTTCAGCTTACAAGTTATAGACCATGGAACTAGCTAATCACAAAGACCGCTGCGTTCTTGGAAATATTTTGCTTAACTGATTCTTGAGAAATGTTTTACTAGGTTGCACCCGCCTGTGTGTCGCTGGCCTGCGTACCGAGATAAGATTCTTTTACTATTACACAACCCTGCCTCCATTTCCCCATACCTTGGGATTGCTGCTTTTAAAAGTTCCCTATCCTAGTCCCTGGGGGTCGACCTCCTCTGCCCCTGCGTGGGTTACAAGCTCGACCCCAGTGCACTGGTTTTTCCCGAATAAACCTCGTGTAATGGCAGCAAGAACGGTCTTTGGCTCATTTTCTGGGAGTCGTTCTATCCCGAGATTTGAGTGAGAGCTATCCCAGTCTCTGGGGGTCTTTCAATTGGGGGCTCGTCCAGGATCGATGACCCCCCTCAAATCACCAAGACCCTCTTGGAGGTAAGATTCTTTTTCTGTCTGTCTGTCTACTGTGTCTGTATGATTCTCAGAGGCGCCAAAAATCTGTTACTTTCGGTTTGCAGTTGCTCCGCGCTTGTGAGAGCAACGAACTCCCCATTCCGGACGAGGGGACAGAGTTACCGACAGACGTGTCAGGAAGGTAACCGACTGTGTCGCCCTGGGAGACGTCCCAGGAGGTCTGAGGGAGGCCTGAGGACGCTCAGAGCCCTCCCGTCTGGGTGCCGACACGTATGTTGAGGCTCTGATAGAATCGAGAGTTTTCACGTCTTCTCAGCCGTCTGATAGTCTTTGTTGTTGGGCCCTTATTCTGTCTGCTGCTTTTATCTTGTTTCTCTGAGATTGCTTTCATTCTCATTCTCTGGGATCTCAGGATGGGAAATTCTAAATCTACCCTGATTTAAAGGAGGTATCTATGTCTTGTGTTTATGGTAACCGTGTGCCTAAGATTCATGTAGCTTGTTATGCATCTAAGTTTGTGTGAGTGTGTGTGTGTGTGTGTGTGTGTTTGTAATTCAGTTATTGTGTTTGTCTCATGTTGGTTCTGTCAAACAAAGTGGCCACTTCAAGTTTCAATCCTTTATGTGCACAGAATCATTTCATTTTGGCATGCCAGACTAGATATGCCCATGCAAAGTTTAAAAATTGATATTTAAAAATGCATTTAAAGGCCTAAAATTTGGATACTGTAGTCATCTAAATTTATTGTCTCTGAGTCTCTCAAATGCTTCACAACAGGTGATAGTTGTTTATAGAAATCAGCCTCAGAGCTGACTGTTTAAAGATCCCATTTTGGTTTGTGTTTGCTTTCAAAATGTAACTTGCTTGCTTTGGAATTATCTATTTTTTTAAGACCTTTGTGGACCAGATTCAGGACTGGAAATGGATTCTTGGATCAGCTTTTGTTTTGGGTGGGGCAGTTTTGTTGCCCCTTGGGATGGGGTGTGGTGGCACACACCTTTAATCCCAGTACTTGGGAGGCAGATGCAGGCAGTTTTTTTAAGCTCAAGGTCAGCCTGGTCTACAGAGCGAGTTCCAGGCCAGCTGAGACTAAAGGTAAACCCTGTCTCAAAAAAGACCAAAAGACCCAAAAAAAATAAAAAAGCATGTGTGTGAGTGTTGATAATTCCCACATACATAAAAATTACACATGTGTATGTGACTATTGGTAATTTTCCACCTAAAGTAAATAACGTGTTGTTAGACAAAATAAATACAGGTAGCTGTCTCCATTGAAATAGTTCTTGGCATTAGGCAGGTCCTCCAAGGGACTCACAGCTCCTGGCCACAGGGGTGTATACCATATACACAACTCTGGCTAGAGAGTGGGACCCCCTGGTGCTTAAGGTCCCTGCCGTACTCCCAATCCCATCTGGTCAGTGGGCTGGGCCTTAAGTGTGAGTGAGAGTTGTTTTTGAGTAAAAGGATGCATCAAGCATATTGGAGCCAGTAAGAGGGATGTGGGCAAGATGAATGTGCATGTTTGAGGTGGCTGGGGCTTACTGTCCCTGCACTGGGAGGAGGTGTGGATGTTTTCTAGGCAGAGAAGGTATGGAAAGGCTGAACAAGGGACTGGAATTATGCTGTTTTTACTGATGGAAGAAAGGAAAAGCCTATTCTGAGTCACTGATGAAAAAAAAAAGGCAGGTTAGAGATTTTTGTGATGCATCAGATAGGGCTGGAGTTTGGCCATAGAAAGGCCATTTCTCACCTCTCATCACCTGTACTTGCTTCAGACTCAAGTCACATTTGAACCCTGAGTGCTCTGGTGACCACTGCTCAGAGGTGGGTCACTTTAATGTTCACACCCACTTAGAGCCCCACAGTAGACTCTGGATCAGGACTCCAGCAGGCTCATCTGGGAAGGTGACTTCCCTTGTCTCTAATGACCCAGTAGGGTGCCCGTCAGTAGCTGTGAGAAGCAGGCTGCTTCATGAGCAGCACCTTGTTTAAAACATGTATTTACCAAAATCTACCCAGTTGCTATTACAAAAGACCAGAGATAATCTGCTTCTTACAGGCTAGTAAAATTTGCATCAGCAGTCTGCCTTGGGAGGAGGTCTTGAGAGCTTGGGAAATTCCTGAGCACTCTGGAGGGCACACATGGCAACCTTTCCATCTTTGCTAGAGACTGATTTTGGAGTCTGGCATCTGGATCAGTGGGGTGTTGCATGGCTTCCAGGGGTGCATTACAGGCTCTTGCCTCCAAGGAGCAAGGGAGAGCAGTCTGGAGCAGCTTTCTGGGGCTCTGTTATGTTTCTGCAAGAATTTTTAAGCCTGTTTCTCCTCCCTTCCTTCCTCCTCATGGGAGGAAAAGGGACCTCTCTGGGTCTGTGCCCCCCTTGCTGATCAGGCTGGCAGACTGTGTGTTTGTGTTGAAGAAGGATTGGTCTCAAAGAACTGGGTAAATCAAATTCATGAAAACTGTACTTCATGTTTTTAGTCTCCTAGCTGGGCGTGGTGGCACACACCTTTAATCCTAGCACAGCCAAGGTCTTTAGGTGCAGAGATCACTACTGTAGAATTTCTGAGTACTGTTACAAACTTAAGAGTCATATTTACTCTGATTTAGGTTTTCATCTCTAATTTAGAGTTTTCATCAAGGTGCTAAAGTTTTGGGTTTGAAACTAGTTAAACATATTTGTTTCATGGAGCTGTTTAAATGAATAGGCTTGCATCTAATGCTAATGATTTACTTGATAATTGTATCTGGGAAGGAAGGACAGACTTTAGGCCCTTCATAATCTGCTGCTGAAAGCCTGACAGGGCTACTTGAATCCTCATAGACATAGTCTTTGGCCCAGAAGGAAAGTTTAAAAAAAAAAAAAAGTTGCTGTGTGAAGTTGTTTGTCATTGACCATTTGCATTCCTGCCATAAAATAAGCGGCATGGATGCCTAAGTGGATATAGAGAGTGTTCAGTCCTGAGATGTTTAAAACTAAGAGCTCAATTTTTATTGAGCATTTCTGTGATTTTTCAAACTACTGTATTTGAGATAACTGTCCCATCTTGTTACACGGGAAATAAATATTAATTACTTAGTAAATCTGCACAATTAAGGGTTAAAAGGATATAAAAAAAATTGTTAAAAAGGTATTTATAATAAAAATTTATGTAAAGATAAAAAAAATATGCGAATGATAAAAGTCTGAGGAGGTTTGTTGTGACGACAGGTAAAAAGAACAATATATAAATAAGCTTAAATTTATAAGGTTCAGTCAACTAGTTTAAAAATCAAAATGTATTCAGATCAGGCCTGAAATATGCCTGATCTGAATTGGAAAATGATGTACGAAATGCACAAACCATCAATAAAATTAAATTAAAAAAAAATCAAAATGTATATGTAGTTAAGGTTTGTTTAAGAGTGTTCAGTTTTTGTCCAATCTTTATATGCATATCACATGCCACCTCAAGGTTTAGTAAAAATGATAAAATACCTATATTAAGTTAAATTGATATATATAAATACTCAAGCTGATTTACTAGTGGCCTGAATAGGATTGTAAATATACAGAGTTGTTAACTTTCAGTCCTCTCCTAGCTTGAACCTGACTCCCTGTTGCAGGTTTAGATTAAATGGGCACAGGTAAATGTTGGGTTACCTATGGCTACTGAAAAATGTACTTTATGTTTCTTGCAAGATTTGCTATTTGATATTTCTTTTAACCTAACCAGATAATTTGGCTTAAAAGGCTAGATTCTTTCTTCCTGAACCAGCTGCATGCAGACCAGAAGACAGTCTGGATGGGCTTGGTAATCCTTATCAGTTTATTTCCTGTCTTCTGGTATGTGTTACACTTCTGTCTTTCTTTGGAAAACTATAAATCAGGATAAAGGGTCTGAGAAAGAAAGGATTGTCCCCATTTATAGTAACTGTAGTGAACAGTTTTACATTTAAAATAAGCCTAAAATTATTTAATTCGACCTTGCAGGTTATGCCTGTTTAACGTATGGTGTTAAGCCCCTCCTCCAGTCAGTATTATACAAGGCTGCTTGAACTTTTGTCTAAGCCTTATCTAGAATATTATACAGTAATTAAAGGTGTTAACCTGGTGGAACTTAGCCTTTCTGGGTGGATAACTACCATACTTAAATGCCCATACCAATTCGGCTGAGGGACCTAAGGAACATCTTTGCTCCTTGCCCTCTGAGGTCAACCAATCCTAGGAACTATGTCTGGGGGCATCTCTTGAAATGTCCTGCAATTGTGAGTCACCAGTCCTCCTAGGCAGGGAGGTCTTGGAGACCCAGTGCACTGGTTTTTCCTGAATAAACCTCGTGTAATTGCAGCAAGAACGGTCTTTGGCTGATTTTCTGGGAGTCGTTCTATCCCGAGATTTGAGTGAGAGCTATCCCAGTCTCTGAGGGTCTTTCAGCAGAGTACTCGAGTTCCCGGCACCCACAAGGCAAGTAACAACCATTCATAACTCCAGTTCCAAGAGACCAGGTACTCTTCTGGTATCAGTGGGTATTGCACTCACCAATGCAGGCAAAACACACACATACTTCGGAACTGAGGCAATTGAAAGATTTTTATAGGTCAAATTTAAAACAGCTATGGATTACTGCCGGGTGTGGTGGCGCACGCCTTTAATCCTAGCACTTGGGAGGCAGGGGGCAGAGGCAGGCGGATCTTTGTGAGTTCAAGGCCAGCCTGGTCTACAGAGCGAGTTCCAGGACAGCTGGGGCTACAGGGAGACCCTGTCTCGAAAAGAAAAAAAAAAAACAAAAAAAGCTTTGATACTGTTATGTTTTAAAGACATGGTATGTATCCACAGTCAGCAGTGAGTCAGACAATGTAGCAAGAAGCATGGAGGCTGGACTTCAAATCGGAACTATCTAGTTTTAACTACTCCTAATTACCAAGTCTTTTGCTTTAAATTCTAATTTAAATGCTTGTCATAGTGATCAAGGGTGGAGAAAAGTGTCCACACAAAGGATCTGCTTGACTTGTCCAGCTCTGAGGACAGAATGACCTGATACACTGCTGAAGACCAGCTACACTTACCGAGTTGAACTTTAAGAAGATTATACTGATCCTTGTGCTGCTGAATCTGAGATACTTGCTGTGTGACTGCTGTTTGGAGCTGTTCGTTTTGACATTTCAATGTAGAAACTTGCTGTTTCAGTTCTTCCAACTGTAGATCCTGTGAAACAAAACATAATTCAGGCATTCTAATTCTGTATTGACATTAAGTAGAAGAACCAATAAAATAGATGATTCTTTGAGACAATTTTTTTTTTTTTGTCTTTTTGAGGCAAGGTCTCCCTGTAGGCCCAGCTGGCCTTGAACTCACAGAGAACACCTGCCTCTGCCTCCCAGTGCTGGGATTAAAGGCCTGTGCCACCATAACCCGCTAAACATTTTTATTTTTATTTTTTATTTTTTTGTCTTTTTGAGACAGGGTCTCCCTTTAGTCCCAGCTGGCCTGGAGCTCACTTTGTAGACCAGGCGGGCCTTGAACTCACAGAGATCCACCTGCCTCTGCCTCCCAAGTGCTAGGATTAAAGGTGTGTGCCACCACGCCCGGCGTAAACATTTTTAATTATTTATTTGTGTATATGTGGTGTGGCGCATGTGAGGTCAGAGGACAACTTGAGGGGGTTGGTTCTCTCTTTCTACTATGTGGGTCCTGGGGACTGAACTCAGGTTGTCAACCTCAGTGGTAAATGACTTTTATGTACTGAACCATTTTAATAGCCCTCATTTTAAATCTCAAAGATTAACCAGAGAGTATAGAAGACTGAAAGAAGGGTTTATGGGCTAGAGAGATAGCCTAGCGGTTAAGAGCACCGACTGCTCTTGCAGACGACCCGGGTTCGATCCCCAGCACCCACATGGCGGCTAAGAACCGTTTGTAACTCCAATTCCAGGAGAACTCCAGTTCCAGGGGAATCTGAGACCCTCTTCTGACTTCTGAGGCATTGCACGACATGGGTGCTAAAACCTACATGCAGACAGTACACTCATACACATACAAAAATAAATATTTAAAAAAATATTTTAAAAAAGGTTTATAATTTTCATCCCCTTAATCAACTGCACATGGAATGCAATGTATTTTCTTTTGCCCCCTCTATTACTTTATTATTATTATTATTATGTCTTTTTGGGACAGGGTCTCTGTAGCCCTAGCTGGCCTGGAACTCGCTATGTAGACCAGGCTGGCCTTGAACTCACAGAGATCCACCTGCCTCTGTCTCTGGAGTGCTGGGATTAAAGGTGTGCGCCACCATGCCAGAATTGAGTATTGAATCTATAGTCTCACATATGCTAGGCAAATGTTCTACCACTGGGCCACATTCCCTGCCGCCGTCCTTTTTTAAACCCCCTATTTTATCATAGGATCTCTCTAAATTTGCAATTCTGCCTGAGCTTCCAGAGTACCTGAGCCCCAAGCCTGGCTCTAGCCCATGTTTTCTAAACTTGTGCATATATAAAATAGCAATGTTCAGGGCTGGAGAGACGGCCTAGTGGTTAAGAGCAATGACTGCTCTTGCAGTGGACCTGGGTTCGATCCCCAGCACCCACAGGGCGACTGAGAACCGTCTTTAACTCCAGTTCCAGGGTAATCTGACACCCTCTTTTGATCTCTGCGGCACTGCACAACATGGGTGCACAAACCTACACGCAGACAGTACATTCATACACATAAAAAAATAAATAAAATTAAAAAAATAGCAATGTTCAATTTACTTACTATTTGCCCATAATTTTTCCATACTGATATGCATATATAACATATACAATCATACTTTTAAATATTTTAATTAGCTGGGCGTGGTGGCACATGCCTTTAATCCCAGCACTTGGGAGGCAGAGGCAGACGGTTCTCTGTGAGTACAAAGCCAGCCTGGTCTACATATTGAGCTCCAGGCCAGCTGGGACTAAAGCAAGACCCTGTCTCAAAAAAAGATCAATATATATATATTTTTTTAATTAATTGATTGAGGCTAGAGAGATGGCTCAACAGTTAAGAGCACTGGATGTTCTTCCAGAAGACCCAAGGTTGATTCCCAGTACCTACATGGAAGCTAAGAACTGTCCACAACTCCAGTTCCAGGTGAATCCAATGCCCTCTTCTGACCTCTCAGGCGTTGCAGGAGATGGGTACATTTACATACATGTAGAAAATATACTCACAGACATAAAATAAAAGACAATAGCCAGGTTGGCTATTGCCTTTAATCCCAGGACCCGAGAGGCAGAGGCAGGTGGATCTCTGTGAGTTCAAGACCACCCTGGTTTACATAGTGAGTTCCAGGCCAGTCAGGGCAACAGGGAGACCCTGTCTCAAAAAGACCAAAAAGAAATTTTTTTTTTGCAATCTCAATCATAGTGTGGCAAAGAAAATAACAAACAGGGGAGGGGATAACCCTGCTTAACGTGGACTGCCATAATTTTTTATGATTTCAACATGTTGACAATAAAAATCTGATTTTCCAGATAATATGGCAATACTTTTCAGAATTCCAATCAAGGTACACATCATGATAAGAAACTCACTGCAAGTAAAATGAAGAAACACATTTTAAAGGATGTAATAGAGGCTTAAAGTGTTCAACACAATTAGTAAAGGAAGTTCACTAGCATTCTGGAAAAAAAAAGTCAACTAATGACTATAAAAATATGATCCCCCAAAGAACTCCTTATTATCTACTCTAAGAAATAGTCTCTCTAACACTATTCAACTGTCCAAGACAAAAACCAAGAGGTCACTCTTGACCTTTCTGAACCTTTATACCTGCATCTAAACAATACCAAGTTTAGCCAAGTTTTGTCTTTAATGTCCACATTTCTCAAGTCTGTCCCCTCCACATCACACAGTATGAGCTTTAGACTCTCATTAACACACATGGACTTGAATTCTGTTCCAACAATTACTGAGAGATGGTGGCAAACAAACTGTGTCAGCATATATCCCCATTTATCCTAAACTGACCAGTTACTGCTTCGTAGAGATGCTGTGAAAATGTAAATGAAGCAGTGGTTAAACACAGTGAGTTCACAGAACACAGCAAACAGACAGGGGTAGTCACTGTATCATCACTGTGATGCCCTCTTCTAACCTACCTACTTACCACAGTAATTTCTTTCCTGGGCTCTTCCCCTCTATCCTTATCCCTCAAATGTCTCTTTCACACAGCCAAGAGACTGTTCTAGGCAGTACAAGTTAGCAACGACAAGCTGTTTGCCATTTCCTGCCTCTCTTCCCTATCTCTTTTCAGAATTCTTTTAGAACTCAGCCCCTACCTATCTAAATCAGTCATTTCTCAGCCCTGCTATGCCTCTGATTATTAGGCTATAGTATATATGCTACAAGAATTTACTGCCAGGGCTGGAAAGATGGCTCAGTGGTTAAGAACAACTGTTCTTCCATAGGACCCAGTTTCAATTCCCAGTACCCACATGGCATCTCACAAATGCCTGCACACATGTGGTGCGCACACACATACTCAGGCACAGACACACATCCATAAAATAGATAAATCTTTAAAAAAAATTACTGATTAGACAAAAAAAAAAAAATCTACTGACATGTCTTGCTCTGAAAATGATGAGAAGATCCATGTTTTGATCCACAACATCCTGCTCAGTGTCTAGCATATACTCAGCACTCAATCTGCTAAAAACTCAGATTCTTTTGAAAACAATAAACTTGTGGGCTGGAGAGATAGCCTAGCGGTTAAGAGCACTGACTGTTCTTGCAGAGGACCTGGGTTCGATCCCCAGCACCCACATGGCGGCTGAGAACCGTCTGTAACTCCATTTCCAGGAGAACTCCAGTTTCAGGGGAATCCGAGACCCTCTTCTGACTTCCGCGGCATTACACGACACGGGTGCACAAACCTACATGCAGACAGTACACTCATACACATACAAAAATAATTAAAAAAAAACAGTAAACTTGAAATGCCAAAGAAAACTTATTTCCTCAAGTAAAAAGGACCTATTGGTCATGAGAACATAACGTAACACTTACTTGTTCACGAATCATATTCTTATAGTGAGTCACAATGTTATCATGCTGTTCTAATGTTTTTTTTACCTCCTCCTCTTTTTTATCTTCCTCACTGGACTTATAAATAGCCTTAGTTATAACACCTGTAAAAGAAAACTTATTTAAAATCTGTGTTAAACCTCCATGTTTTATTGTGGTTGTGCAGATCAACCACAGAGCCTCATTCATGCTGGTATCTTCTCTGCCAATGACCAATTATATTCCTCGCTCTATTTTAAGCACTATAACCACTTAGGATTTAATGAATAAAAATAGCATTATTCGTGACAGATAAGCAATTATCTTTCTATTTTACAGAAGTCCAAAAGTCTTTCAACTTCTAGGATAGCCATATAATCTACATGCATCCAGAAATATACATAATTATAGTCACAATCACTTCCTATTGAATATTAGTATAAATGTTTATGTCTTACCTTCCAGTTCTTTGACTAGTTTTGTAAACTCATGATCAAATATCATGTGTTCTGGACTGGGGAAGCTTGGTTGGGGCTTCTGCGATGCTCTGGAATATAGCTCGTGTTTGCTAATAAATCCCAGTTTTTCTATGAAATTTTCTTTGCCAATCCTCTTTTCTATTAGTTGCTTTAGTTTCTCTCTACAGAGATGAAAATACCAAAATCCTTAAAACCCAATCAAAAGCTTGGTCTAATTATAGTTTAGCAGAAAAATATACTATCTTTGGATCATCAGAGAACCATTTTGTCTTTACTTACTTCATATAGTTTTCAAGTGAATTATCATTGAAGTAAATTGAAATGCCCAAAAGAAGTGCACATAAGCCTTGGACCAATTGCTCTTCTTCTCCAAGATTTTCTGCAATTTGTCCTGTAAGCTGAAATCTTTGTTAAGGAGTTTAATGATTCATAGTTTCTAAAGTACTTTATTTTGTGATTTAAATTTTAAAAAATACTTGATGTTAGATTTTCTGAAGGAAATTTTGTACACAGCTCAAGGCAGAATACAATAAACAATGGCACATGGACACACACACACACACACACACACACACACACACACAACCTAAGAATGCATCACTATATAGTCACAAGTTTCAAAAGTTGTAGCAGAGAAGATAGTAGGGAATTCAAGCATTTTGAGCATAAGGTTACTTCTAATTGAGAAGAAGAAATTTAAAAGATGTAAGTTACTTACATGTATATCAAAACTTAAAGGATACAAATGGAACATTTGCTGAATTGTGAAGAAAATGCGTGACTACAATGGGACAGTTGCTTAGCCAGGTACAAAGCAACATTAACAACCCAACTCTTGTCTGTATTTTGCTTCCCTGAAATAGATAAGTTGGCAGAATCAGCTTTATGTTTGTTATTTTTTCAAATTCAAAGTTGGCCCAAGATCCCTTCCCATTTGCATAAAAGGACTTTCAGCATCATATAAAATATGTTTAAGAAATTAAAAAAAAAAGAAAAAAAAAAAGAAAGCCAGATTTCAAAAAACTAATTAGATAATTCATTATTTTGTCTACCACAAAATGCATTTTCTAAAATGAATGTAGTGCAGAATTTAGAATTAACTCATGTGCATAAGTACAACCAGATTTAAAGTGCTAGTGGTGGCTGGGCTTAGTACAACGGTAACTCAGCTTGCCTAGCCTGCAGGAAGCCCTGGGCTCTATCTAGTAGTGAATAATTATCAGTGTGGTGGTGCTTGCCTGCAATCACAACACATGGGAGATGGAGGTATAGGAGTATTGAAATCTAAGGTTATCCTTAGCTACACAGTGAGTTCAAGGCTAGTTTGAGCTACATGAGACTCTAATTGATACTAAGGAAAAAAGTATAGTGTAGAAGCTTTAAAAGCCTTACCAACCACAAGACATTAATAAAAATAAGTGTTCTGAACAAATTGATATTTCAATCCTTTATTTTTTTATTTATTATTATTATTATTTATTTTTTATTTTTTTGGTCTTTTCGAGACAGGGTCTCCCTGTAGCCCCAGCTGTCCTGGAACTCACATTGTAGACCAGGCTGGCCTTGAACTCACAAAGATACGCCTGCCTCTGCCTCCCAAGTGCTAGGATTAAAGGCGTGCGCCACCATGCCTGGCGATTTTATTAAGAATAATAATTAGGAGCCAGGTGTGAAGGTCTATGCCTTTAATTCTAGCACTCAGGAGGCAGAAACAGGGAGATCTCTGCGTTTATGGCTGGCCTACAGGGACACTCTATCTTTAAAAAAAGGAGTAACAATCAGTAGAGTAGCATTTCCTCAACAATACAAATCTGAAAATACTAAGTCAAAGACTACTGTTGGATGTGTCAAAAATATACAGATTATGGCTGCTTCAATAGACATAAAGACAATTGGTGTGTTCTATAATGGAAATTTATAAATCATTATAGTCAGCCTAAAACAAGCGATTGTTAATACTCATCAAATTGAATATTCTTGATATATTTCAGACATTCTGGATGCCTAGAGTAACAGTTCAATTACTGGAACTAGTCAACATGGCTAAGTGAAATTTTAGATTCACTTTGTTAGAAATTTTTTTTCACCCATTATTACAATAGCACAGTTTAGCTGAGCAGAGATACAAAGACTGAGGTTCTTAGACCATTATGATGTGCCCAGAGCACACCCTGGGTCTTGCTTACTTAGTTTTTTGCCCCTTACTGTGATAGAAAAATATGAAAACTTTTAAGATTTGTATTATGTGTCACTTAATTGAGGCTCTCTCCTTAAATAATTATCATGATAGAAAATGAATCATACTACTTCAGAAAATGCTGACAATATTATTCCTAAACTATTTAAGAAAGTGCTTTAATATCTAATTACAACATATAGAGATTTAAACACTATGTTTTCAGAAAATCTGAATTTCCACTATATGTTTTTAATTTGAAAGTAACTTTTTAGTTCAAATTAAATCACTCCCTTTTCCAGCTTTCCCCATTTTCAGAGACATTGCAGAGGGTGAGGGTGAGGTTCTATAGTTTGTTGTATCTGGTTTTCAGAAAAAGTTAACATAATAACCAGGGATTATTGACATACTAATATTAATACATGGATAAAAACTATTACAGGAATAATATTCCTTCTTAGGCATTTTATTTATTTATTTATTTATTTATTTATTTATTTATTTATTTATTTTTGAGACAGGGTCTCCCTGTAGCTCTGGCTGTCCTGGAACTCACTCTGTAGACCAGGCTGGCCTCGAACTCACAGAGATCCACGTGCCTCTGCCTCCCAAGTGCTAGGATTAAAGGTGTGCGCCACCACACCCGGCATTTTATTATTTATTTATGTATGTGTATCAATGTACTGTCTGCATGCAAGTCTGTGCACCCGTGTCGTGCAAAGCCGCGGAGGTCAGAAGAGGGTTTCGGATTCCCCTGGAACTGGAGTTCTCCAGGAATTGGAGTTTCAGACAGTTCTCGGCCACCATGTGGGTGCTGGGGATAGAACCCGGGTCCTCTGTAAGAGCGGTCGGCGCTCTTAACCGCTAGG